>JARQOC010000095.1:0-147500 GCA_033576535.1 Allobates femoralis
TATGATTGTTCCTATATCTATCACTAGAAGGGAGTTATTACCACCAGACCGTTGTACCTCGCTTAGAGGGTGGTTATTGGTAAGGCGATACCCTAACTTTTTAAAAGGGCAGCAAACTGTTGTTTTCTTGGCCCCCTGAAAGATTACAGTAATTAAATGATTACATCGGAGGGGAACTTGGTGGGAGCTAATAAAGTGGATAATGAGGTGTCTCTGTCTACTTTGTATGTAATAAAGGATTTCTTTCTGTGTGTATTTTTTTCCTCGTTACTGAAAGTAGTGCTAATGGCCGGCTGCTTTACTGACGGCTGACATTAGCAATACGGCTTGATGTCAGGTGGCAAAAAATCAACCCCTTTATTAGCCAGTCTTCCACCGCTACACGACAGCTGGAAGAGTGTGGTAACCACCAGTTTTGACGTCTGTCATGGAGGCGCCAATTCTGGGGCAGTTGCTGGCTACAGTTTTCAGCGTGGGAGACCCAGAACGCTAGGGCCTTACTACGCTGAGAATTCCAGTCCCCAGCTGCCTGGGTTACATTGGCTGGCATTAGAAAATACGGCAGAGCCCACGCTAAATTTTTTAAAAAATAATTTAATTAAATAGTTGAAAAAAAATTTGGGTCCCCTGTATTTTTCATTGCCAGTGAAGCTAACACCAGGCAGCGGGGGTTGACAGCCAGTAGCTGCTTGGTTTATCTGCGCTGGCAATAGAAAATACAGTGAAGCCCTACACATTTTTTACCATAAAATTAAACACTTTATTAATAAAAATAAACCCAGAAACAGGTTTTTAAGTTAAAATACATTTATTTACATACATTACACACTGGGAGGAGAGCGCACAGAGGGGAGACCGCACAATGGAGAACAGCACACAGGGGGAGAGAGAGTGCAGAGAGGCGGGAGAGAGCACACAAGGGGGAGAGCACACATAGTATGACAACTCAAAGTAGAGAGCACATGTGGGCAGACTGTACAGGGAAAAGACAGCTCAAAGGAGAGAGCACATGAGAGGAGAGACAGCGGGAAGGCAGAGAGCGCACAGCGGGGATGGCTACTGGAGCCTACCCCCATCGTGACGTCACCGCCTTCCTGATGCGATCGCATCAGGCCTCCATCTAGTAATAATAATATTAGCAAATCCCTCCAATTAGAAGTGTAGTATAGTTCTCCTAATTAGCTGTCACTTACCTCATGTGCCGTGTATTGCAGCTAAGGTATCCATAGTGACGACCACACACACACACACACACACACAGGATATCACCTGTGCAGCAAGGTAAAGATATAGCAAACGTTAGCTCAGGTGACACAATACATCTCTTGAGCTGTAAAATATGGTATGGGTATCAAGTACTGAGGGTAGGTCCAACCAGATGGCGGAAGGGTCAACAATGTCCATCACCTGATACAGACAGACAAACCCAGAGCCCAGAGCTCCCGAAGCGCACGTCCAATTGATGGCATAAGTGGACACCCACACACAGTTATTCACACTCAGGTCCGGACCTGCATGTTTATCACCAAGCATGTGTCTTTTGGAATGTAAACATCCTCTCTGCCTCGTCTTGCCTCCGACTCTAACGTTTGGGTGCCTCACACTGGCTAAGCTCCTTCACCGGCACAGACCTAACGCAGCACCGTTCACCAGCTCCTTCCTCAGTGCTGTCCCGCACTGAACTGTCTAATTCCGCCCCCAGGCCTGAATTTACAGGGTACCTCGCCCAACGTCAGCAAGTAGAGCTCCCCCTTCAGGTCTGGGGTGGAAGGTGCTGTGTGTAAATTCACCAGATGTGGAAATCCCACCTTGCTCCAGATGTTTCTGTGGCCACTGAACCGTAGGGTGCCACAGACCGACAATCGAGGTGACACCCCGAGACTTGCAACTCCCACCCTCATAGTGGGGAACTTCCGTAAGGGCACGCCCCCCCCCCCTCCACAACCTCTCCTGGGGGGACACATAGGTCCAGAAAGAAACTGGGCAGAGGGAGAAACTGTGCACCTTCTCTCCTTTTGCACCTTGTGCACATTAATCAGAGGAGAGGTAAGTACAGAGGAAAAATATATGCCCAGGTCGCCTTCCTCGGAATGACCTGGGAGAGAGCATGCTCTAAAGATAGTGTATTGGGAGTGTACACCTCTGACAGCCAAATTAGGAACCATACATTCAGGAGGATCCTTGGAGGAGAGACTGAGGCCTAGCAAAATCCCGGAGAGTGGAATGGTATCCCCTCTCTGTCCTGGAGAGATTGCAGCCAGAAAAGAGGGAAAAATGGAGGAAACATACACACCCGGGTCGTCACCCTCCACAGGACCTGGGAAGACTGCTTTTGAGATGCTTGTCTGGGGATGGAAGGATAAACCCCAACAATATGACCCATAAGCCCACAGTGAAAGCACACCCCCATCCCACGGTGAACCACAGACAACCTAACACGAGGGAACATCCCCCCCCCATCTGCATAGGTTTGTCCACCTTCACCTGTGGGACCTCCTTCATGGGGAGAACATGGGGATGGGTCCGGTATGGTCTTTCCATGAGGCGTCGGTCTATTCTGATGGCAAGGATCATAGCTGCCTCCAGCCATTCTGGAGTAGAGTACTGAACCATGCAGTCCTGAAGCCTACTAGACAACCCATGACAGAACTGACTCCCAAGAGCCGGGTCATTCCATTGGGTGTCTGTGGCCCACCTCCGGAACTCCAAACAGTACTCCTCAGCCGGCCGCGTCCCCTGCCGGAAACTATGGAGATTCGACTCTGCCAGAGAGACGCCTTCAGGGTCCCCATAGACTAGGGGTAAAGCCATAAAAAACTACCGACCGCATAGATGGAGAGTCGATCGGTAGAGAGAAAGCCCAGGACTAGGGATCTCCTTGCAACAGGGACACAACAATCCTCACTCTCTGTTCTTCGCTCCCCGAAGAACGTGGCTGGAGACTGAAGTATAACTTGCAAGGCTTCTGGAACGCCCAAAACTTATCACTTCCCCCCCTGAAAACCTATCAGGAAGGGGAATCTTGGGCTCTGGCTGAGTCTAACTCTGGGCAGAGACCAGCAAACCCGCGACAGAGATCAGCTGCAGCACCACCTGAGTCTGCTTAAATAGGGCAAACACAGCTGCAGGATCCATATTGGTTCCAAGAAAAGAGACAAAGTATAGGGGCTGGTGACTATGTCACGCAGGATAGGGGAAGCGTCCTACAACCATGCGTGACAGTGAGCACGGACCTACGATGTCCGACGCACAATGGAAAACAACTAACAGGGAGACACCAGTGGGATAAATACAGTGGAGGGCCCTGCTCATAGAGAGCATGTAAGAGGTGAGCTCCTGCACTCACCTGCGGCTGTGCCCTGATCTCCCTACCATCCCTATATGACTCGTCGCCGAGCAGAAAACCCAGGCCCTTCACTGGCCCTGATGTTAGCCCTTAACAGGGAATGGCTGGCGGGAGCACTATTCCTCAACCACTGCCATAAAGGAGACAAGAGAGAAGGGGAAGACAGACGAGGAACAAGAAGGCAGCAACTTCATGCCTGCTGTCACTTCTCCTAGGCAGCAGACAGCTTAGCAATGGTCAGGTTCTCCAGAAAGCTTCCTTCACCTCTGGAAGCTTTGGCCAGAATGAGTTTTATCACAAGCAGCATGTATATATAGGGGAAGGCAGGGCCGGACTGGGACCAAAAAACAGCCCGAGAAAAAAGACCCCCACCAGCCCACACACTGTACCATCCATCAGTCACAATAAGTGAACTTTGTTTTTACATTGGCATGCCCCTCATCACTGTCTTACAGGAGTTATTTGGAGAGTCACATGTGAATGGCGCGACAGAGGGAATACTCACCCACAGCTCCATTCACATGTTATTCTTCAAAGCCACGTTTCTCAGAATTGTGGGGTCCAAGTGGCCAGATCCACCACAAAGGGAAAGTCATCACCTGTACAGAAGATAAGTGATGACTCCTTATTCGAGATAATCAATTCAAACAACATTTAAATGCTGAAAATCCCGAAGTACAATACCGCCTCTGACAACGTACTGTGCAGTGTATATATACATCATAATACAGATACTTAGGATTACACCCAGTATACAGGACAGGAGAAGTGGTACTGTGCGGTGTATATATACATCATAATACAGATACTGAGGATTACACCCAGTATACAGGACAGGAGAAGTGGTACTGTGCGGTGTATATATACATCATAATACAGATACTGAGGATTACACCCAGTATACAGGACAGGAGAAGTGGTACTGTGCGGTGTATATATACATCATAATACAGATACTGAGGATTACACCCAGTATACAGGACAGGAGAAGTGGTACTGTGCAGTGTATATATACATCATAATACAGATACTGAGGATTGCACCCAGTATACAGGACAGGAGAAGTGGTACTGTGCAGTGTATATATACAGAATAATACAGATACTGAGGATTACACCCAGTATACAGCACAGGAGAAGTGGTACTGTGCAGTGTATATATACAGAATAATACAGATACTGAGGATTACACCCAGTATACAGGACAGGAGAAGTGGTACTGTGCAGTGTATATATACAGAATAATACAGATACTGAGGATTACACCCAGTATACAGGACAGGAGAAGTGGTACTGTGCGGTGTATATATACATCATAATACAGATACTGAGGATTACACCCAGTATACAGGACAGGAGAAGTGGTACTGTGCAGTGTATATATACACAATAATACAGATACTGAGGATTACACCCAGTACACAGGACAGGAGAAGTGGTACTGTGCAGTGTATATATACAGAATAATACAGATACTGAGGATTACACCCAGTATACAGGACAGGAGAAGTGGTACTGTGCAGTGTATATATACATCATAATACAGATACTGAGAATTACACCCAGTATACAGGACAGGAGAAGTGGTACTGTGCAGTGTATATATACAGGATAATACAGATACTGAGGATTACACCCAGTATACAGGACAGGAGAAGTGGTACTGTGCAGTGTATATATACAGAATAATACAGATACTGAGAATTACACCCAGTATACAGGACAGGAGAAGTGGTACTGTGCGGTGTATATATACATCATAATACAGATACTGAGGATTACACCCAGTATACAGGACAGGAGAAGTGGTACTGTGCAGTGTATATATACAGAATAATACAGATACTGAGGATTACACCCAGTATATAGGACAGGAGAAGTGGTACTGTGCAGTGTATATATACAGAATAATACAGATACTGAGGATTACACCCAGTATACAGGACAGGAGAAGTGGTACTGTGCGGTGTATATATACAGGATAATACAGATACTGAGGATTACACCCAGTATACAGGACAGAAGAAGTGGTACTGTGCAGTGTATATATACATCATAATACAGATACTTAGGATTACAAACCCAGTATACGGGACAGGAGAAGTGGTACTGTGCAGTGTATATATACAGTATAATACAGATACTGAGGATTACACCCAGTATACAGGACAGGAGAATTGGTACTGTGCAGTATATATATACAGAATAATACAGATACTGAGAATTACACCCAGTATACAGGACAGGAGATGTGGTACTGTGCAGTGTATATATACAGAATAATACAGATACTGAGGATTACACCCAGTATACAGGACAGGAGAAGTGGTGCTGTGCAGTGTATATATACAGGATAATACAGATACTGAGGATTACACCCAGTATACAGGACAGGAGAAGTGGTACTGTGCAGTGTATATATACATCATAATACAGATACTGAGGATTACACCCAGTATACAGGACAGGAGAAGTGGTACTGTGCAGTGTATAAATACAGAATAATACAGATACTGAGGATAACACCCAGTATACAGGACAGGAGAAGTGGTACTGTGCAGTGTATATATACAGAATAATACAGATACTGAGGATTACACCCAGTATACAGGACAGGAGAAGTGGTACTGTGCAGTGTATATATACAGAATAATACAGATACTAAGGATTACACCCAGTATACAGGACAGGAGAAGTGGTACTGTGCGGTGTATATATACAGGATAATACAGATACTGAGGATTACACCCAGTATACGGGACAGGAGAAGTGGTACTGTGCAGTGTATATATACAGTATAATACAGATACTGAGGATTACACCCAGTATACAGGACAGGAGAAGTGGTACTGTGCAGTGTATATATACAGAATAATACAGATACTGAGAATTACACCCAGTATACAGGACAGGAGAAGTGGTACTGTGCAGTGTATATATACAGAATAATACAGATACTGAGGATTACACCCAGTATACAGGACAGGAGAAGTGGTGCTGTGCAGTGTATATATACACAATAATACAGATACTGAGGATTACACCCAGGATACAGGACAGGAGAAGTGGTACTGTGCAGTGTATAAATACAGAATAATACAAATACTGAGGATTACACCCAGTATACAGGACAGGAGAAGTG
The DNA here is from genome assembly GCA_033576535.1 of Allobates femoralis. NCBI lineage: Eukaryota > Metazoa > Chordata > Amphibia > Anura > Aromobatidae > Allobates > Allobates femoralis. The sequence goes on from JARQOC010000095.1 coordinate 6,488, forward strand.
GTACTGTGCAGTGTATATATACAGAATAATACAGATACTGAGGATTACACCCAGTATACAGGACAGGAGAAGTGGTACTGTGCAGAGTATATATACAGAATAATACAGATACTGAGGATTACACCCAGTATACAGGACAGGAGAAGTGGTACTGTGCAGTGTATATATACAGAATAATACAGATACTGAGGATTACACCCAGTATACAGGACAGGAGAAGTGGTACTGTGCAGTGTGTATATACACAATAATACAGATACTGAGGATTACACCCAGTATACAGGACAGGAGAAGTGGTACTGTGCAGTGTATATATACAGAATAATACAGATACTGAGGATTTCACCCAGTATACAGGACAGGAGAAGTGGTACTGTGCAGTGTATATATACACAATAATACAGATACTGAGGATTACACCCAGTATACAGGACAGAAGTGTTACCGTGCAGAGTGTAGCATATGACTCGAGCAAGGATTGCATTGCACTGCCTGGAGGCTCTCCTGATCTGAGTATGACTGCTTCATGTACTTCTATGCAGTTGACATTTTCAGGTCAGGTTAACCGCCGGCTGACCATGGGCAGTGCAATGCGATCCGTTATATTGTATGCTACACTCAATGATATACACAGCTCCACGCCATATACTGTGTTGAGGAATAAATAGAGTGGAGCTGTGTATATACTGAATCTTGTCGTTTTCAGTTCTTAATAGATTTTTGAATTTGCCTATAATACATTTCCAAACTGCACCTGTGCCATTAATCAGTGGTGACTAGTCATGGAGGGGTTGTTTTGTTGCGTTTTTATGCTTTTTCATTCCCAGAAAGCCTATGTGATTGATGTGATCGAGGAAAAGTTGTGCACACACATTGGTTTTATTTCCTGCTGGAAATTGATGGTATTTGAAATAATGAGCATCTCAATTGTCTGCTGTCTTTTTGCCTTGGTTTTGTAATGTGACAGCTTTAAAATCAGTGGGAAAGTGCAAAACGCAGCAAAAATACAGCAAAATAGAGCCAAGAAACCTCAGGCTTTGGACTGGCAAGAAATCTGTGTTTAATATCAAAACATCAGGTTTAGCTGCAGAAACAAACGCCGCAAAAACTCCCTGTATGAATATAGTCTAAGTGATCCTACTAATGTTATCATGCCCCTGTGGCTGAGTGACATGAAGAGCAGCGTCACCGCCAGCTCTGCACATCTCTGCCTCCCATGATGAACGCAGTGCAAGTGTCTGCACCCGGCTTCATCAGAACACTGCGCAGGCTCAGGGGGGAAGAGCGGACATGGAGGACACTGCGCAGGCTCAGGGGGGAGAAGAGCGGACATGGAGGACACTGCGCAGGCTCAGGAGGGCAGAGCGGACATGGAGGACACTGCACAGGCTCAGGAGGGCAGAGCGGACATGGAGGACACTGCGCAGGCTCAGGAGGGCAGAGCGAACATGGAGGACACTGCGCAGGCTCAGGGGGAAGAGCGGACATGGAGGACACTGCGCAGGCTCAGGGGGGAAGAGCGGACATGGAGGACACTGCGCAGGCTCAGGGGGGAAGAGCAGACATGGAGGACACTGCGCAGGCTCAGGAGGGCAGAGCGGACATGGAGGACACTGCGCAGGCTCAGGAGGGCAGAGCGGACATGGAGGACACAGCGCAGGCTCAGGAGGGCAGAGCGGACATGGAGGACACTGCGCAGGCTCAGGAGGGCAGAGCGGACATGGAGGACACTGCGCAGGCTCAGGGGGGAAGAGCGGACATGGAGGACACTGCGCAGGCTCAGGGGGGAAGAGCGGACATGGAGGACACTGCGCAGGCTCAGGGGGGAAGAGCGGACATGGAGGACACTGCGCAGGCTCAGGGGGAGAGCGGACATGGAGGACACTGCGCAGGCTCAGGAGGGCAGAGCGGACATGGAGGACACTGCGCAGGCTCAGGGGGGCAGAGCGGACATGGGGACACTGCGCAGGCTCAGGAGGGCAGAGCGGACATGGAGGACACTGCGCAGGCTCAGAGGGGCAGAGTGGACATGGAGGACACTGCGCAGGCTCAGGGGGCAGAGCGGACATGGAGGACACTGCGCAGGCTCAGGGGGCAGAGTGGACATGGAGGACACTGCGCAGGCTCAGGGGGCAGAACGGACATGGAGGACACTGCGCAGGCTCAGGGGGCAGAGCGGACATGGAGGACACTGCGCAGGCTCAGGAGGGCAGAGCGGACATGGAGGACACTGCGCAGGCTCAGGGGGCAGAGCAGGACATGGAGGACACTGCGCAGGCTCAGGGGGCAGAGCAGACATGGAGGACACTGCGCAGGCTCAGGGGGCAGAGCGGACATGGAGGACACTGCGCAGGCTCGGGGGGGCAGAGCGGGACATGGAGGACACTGCGCAGGCTCAGGGGGGCAGAGCGGACATGGAGGACACTGCATAGGCTCGGGGGCAGAGCGGACATGGAGGACCTGCATAGGCTCGGGGGTGGCAGAGCGGACATGGAGGACACTACATAGGCTCAGGGGGGGCAGAGTGGACATGGAGGACACTGCATAGGCTCAGGGGGGGCAGAGTGGACATGGAGGACACTGCGTAGGCTCAGGGGGGTAAGAGGACATGGAGGACACTGGCCAGGCTCAGCGGGGAGAGTGGACATGGAGGACACGGCAAAGGCTCAGGGGGCTGGCCAGAGCGAGGACATGGAGGACACTGCGCAGGCTCAGGGGGGTAGAGCGGACACGGAGGACACAGCCAGCCCAGAGATTTGCACGCTTGGTGCTAACGACTGCCTGAGTTCTGTGTCACCGCTATCTCACTGGGCACAGTGTCCTGATGAAGCTGGGGGCCACACCGGGTTACTGCACATTGTCACAGAGGAAAAGCTTGTCACCACAAACACGACGCACAATTGTCACCATGTGCATGGACACATACATACATCATCACACACGCGCCAATTATGGATACACACATCACATGTCACCACTTACATACATCACCATCGGCATGGACACATGCATGCACATACATCAAAACATACACAGATGCACACACACCGCAATTAAGGACCTGAGGCTGCATTAATCACAAAGGATGAAGTATACTGATAATCCCACTCCTGTTCCTGCTTGTCTGACCCCTCTAGCTGGGTTTCACTCCATCTACCCCAACTCCCCACACACAAACATCCCCATACACAAATACACACACACATACACCCCCCCCATACACAGACACCCATATACACCCTACATACACACAGACACCCATATACACCCTACATACACACAGACACCCATATACACCCTACATACACACAGACACCCATATACACCCCACATACACACAGACACCCATATACACCCCACATACACACACCCCATATACACCCCACATACACACACCCCATATACACACACACCCATATACACACTCATACACCCCACAAACACATACACACAGACATCTATATACACCCCACATACACACACACCCATGTACACACACACATCCCTATATACACACTCATACACCACACATACACACCCCCCATATACACATACCCCACATACACACACAGACACCTATATACACCCCCCACACACACAACCCCATATACACATACACATACACCCCACAAACACATACACACCCCCATACATACACACATGCACACCCCTGTATACACACACAAACACACATTTAAGCAGCAGGGAGATAGTTAACTTTGCTGTTACTCACAGCTCTGTATGAAGTTTCTCACATGTGGGGTAGAGCATCATCTCCTCAGCGGTGCTGCTCAGTGCATCCGGCTCTCTCATTACTGGTGCAGAGCATGGCACACTGTAACGTACTGTGACGGCTTGTGCACCAATCAGAGAGCAGGTAGCAGAAATTGCAGGCTCTAGTGATTGTTTCCTGCTGTCTGATTGGTAGATCAGCAATCACTAGAGCCTGCGATGAATCAAGCAGTGCGGGATTCCTGAGACTGGTGCGTAGAGAGTGAACTCCGCCCACAAAAACAATTTCGGATGCTGATACTGGCCAGAGAGAGAGAGCCCTGTGCGCGCTGCAGCAGCCCGTGTCAGCGAGGACGTGCACGCACACAGGACTCTGAGGTGAAATTTTAAAGGGCCAGCGGCCCTTTTTGTAGTAAAATGAGGGCGGCCCAGAGGGAATGGTCCCGCCTTTCCCTATTGCCAGTCCGGGCCTGGGGGAAGGAGTAATCACAGAATGGACATGCCTGGACAGGACCTAGCTAGCTTGCTGGCAACAAAAAAGGAGATTAACTCCTCAACTGTAAAAGGTAAGAAATACATTTAATATAAAGTCTCCATATAAACAATGAGACAGAGGTCCAAAAACAGTCACAATTGTCACAGGTAAGAGACCATTGTGACACCTACTAGAACTGCAAAATATGGGCAAAAAATAAAAGCCTTTGAGAGATAGTTTAAAAATTAAAAAAAAAAAAATCACCCTCTTTTTACCAGTTATAAAAATGAAAAAATAAGTAAAAAAGTAAACATAAACAAGGTATTGCATTGGTAATGAAATTCCAACCTATGAAGATATACAATTGTTAATTTTGAAGAGGCAAAAATAAAAAGGATTAAAAAAAAAATAATCAAAATGGCAAAATGGTAGTGTGCGGTTTTTTTTCCGATGCTGCACATGCCATGTACCATGCCTTTAACAAAAATGGTAAAAACTTAACATGTACCCCAAAATGTTAATGAAAAAAGTAATCGGATTAGCACTCAGAACCAATCTCCAACGCAGCGCTCACCACAGGTTTCTCCCCTCAGATGGAGATGGACGAGATGGAAAATTAAATAAACGATTTGGAGCGCGCTAAGAGAATTTCACCATCAGATTACGGTTAAAACATATCCTTACACTTCATTAAAATCACCAATAACAATACACAGCAGTAAAACCGCACTACTCTTTGGCATAGTTTTACAACAAGCATCCGGAAGTTGCAGGGCGTGAGCGGCGCAGGTGAGGGGTGTGGTTTGCTGTCAGTGGGCGTGGCTCAGCGGTTCTTCCAAGAACCGAACGAGGGTTCTTTTTTTAGTCCATGTGGTCGTGGAGGTGACTATAATAAAAGCAGGGGTCTGGGGGAAAGACCTCCAGTTGGGGGGAGTGGATTCAGGGGGGGGTGGAGTGGATTCAGGGGGGGGCGAAGGCCCCCTTGCATGCTTAATATGTATTAGTGGGCGTGACCAGTTTATTCAGTAGGCATGGCGGACGTCTGTGTGCTATGGTGGATCACCCTGGCAACACGCTGCGTCTAAAACGGTGCGTACACTGGTCTTAATAGTGAGTGATAAAGAGGTCAGCATACCTGTATAGAGATCCTGCCAGTAATGCTAATCAGGGTCCAGTGTGACCATCCCTGCCGCCACCTACGTACATTTCAAAGTTCTTCTTCTTCAGGACGGGATACTATTTGTATAGCAATTGCAACATTTTAAGAGACAATTTGCTACTCTTTTATTATAACTAAGTGCACTTTGGGAATCAGAAATCCCTGAAAGCACCAAAATGAATCATTTTTGTGGAGTGATTAAGGCCGGTTTCACACCACGGTTAAATCCGATCTATTGTAAACCGGACAGCCCCAGACCGGATTACGGCCCGATAGTATGCTATGGGGCCGGATGGAGCCGGATAGCAGCTATCTGCCATCCGGTTTCCATCTGTCCGGGAGGGTCCGGATGTATTTGGATTTTTGTGTCCGAGGTGAAAAATCTGCCCAAATTGGATCCTCCCGGCTCCGGGGCAATCCGGTGCTCTCTATAATGGGAGTCTATGGGGCCGGATTGCCCCGATCCGGGAGGATCTGGGAACCGGACTCCGGCGGCTGAAGTTCAGTGTGAGCTACACTGAACTTCAGCACCAGGGAGCTGTCCCCTGTGAAATGGTTCAGCACCATTTCACAGGGGACAGCTGCGCTCGGCTGAATCCAGCCACAAACAGGAGCAGAGGCCATATTTGGCCCTCCGGTTCTATTTGCTGATCTGGTCCAGGGCTGTCCGGTCCACAGCAGACAGCCCCGGACCGGATCACACCGTGGTGTGAAACCGGCCAGGATCACATTTAGTGGGTTTTTTCTCACTATTAAATTGTAATGTGAATACATGTATGTGAAGCATTTGTTTTTGTTGATTAGTGCGGTTCTACTGCTGTGTATTGTCATTGGTGATTTGAATTAACTATAAAGATATGTTTTAACCATAATCTAATGGTGGAATTCTATTGGCGCGTTCCAAATTTTTTATTTAATTTGCACCCCAAAATACTATAAATAAAAACATCATATGCCAGTTCATCATGCATAAAGCAGCGGTGTCAATTAGAAACTTAAACAAAAGAAAGCTAGAAGCTTTGGAATAATGTTTTGTTTTTTTACAAAGTTCAGAATTTTTTAAGCAAATAAAATATTTACAAGTTTTGTATTCCTGTAATCGACCGGCCGGGAACCCAGAGAGCCGGCTCTGTAGAGGTGATGGGGGAGCACTTCAAGACCCTCACCACAAGACATCCCGGTGGGGTACGGGGACTCTATGACCCGTGGCCCAACTACAGCTATGGAGTAGGAACACAGCCATCGTACTAGGGCTGGTGACCCGGAAAGAGGGACTAATCACCCTAAAAGCCCGTGAAGGCCGGACCCAAACCCGTAGGTGAAGACAGAACACAGAGAGGCCTGAAAGGTATCGTGAGGGAAGCGATGCAAAGGGACCACTCATGCTGCCATAAAACCTGGGTGCCCGGAGCAGTGCTAAAGCGTAAGAACTGTGACTGTGAACTGTACTGTAACTTGCTTTCTGAAAACAGTGCAAAGTAAAGAACCCGGTCAGCTCAAAGTTGTGTGAGACTGTCATTGTTAATTGCTAAGACTCATAGACCTCCACCTGCGGAGCCACAGGCTGTTAATCCTGAGCGCTGGCTGGAGAAGCTGCAGCAGAGACGTAAGTGTAGTGCCCGGAGCACGATCCCTCCTCAGGCCCATCCACCACACCTGTCCTGGGGACAATCAACCCTACCCGTGGAGGTCCTACTATCTACACTGCCCCTGACCACCGTCCCAATCAGGAATATGGCAGCAGTGGTCATTCTGATCAAACACCAAATAAATAACCCCTTATTGATCTGGCGCATCTGGGACACGGGACCGGGCCCAGCACTTTGGCATCTCCAGAGAAATCACAGCCTGGTCTCAAGTACTCTGTCCCTGGCATGCGACATTACTTACCTTTAGGTGTTTCTTTATTTAAAACCTGGAAAGGTTCGTCTCTCGTGTTCCAGAGCGCTGTGGCCGTACACGTTCTGTTCGATATTTCACCTATAGACTCCTAAAAATACAGAAAGATACAGGTGCATTCAGCCATTTACACATTTTACTTTTTTTGTAGTTTTTTTGTAGGTTTCCATACAGTGCAGTGGCGTGCTGCATTGCCAATGAGCATTGCAATAAACTCAAATGTGTATGATAATGCATTATGATGGGACTTGTATTTCCACAGGTTGAGGTAATGCATTACAAGTGCTAGACTGCAGGTGAGCTAAAAGACAGGGGAGTGTCTGGCTAAAGATGATTCCTCACACACCTGGGGGTCTAAGGGAACATAATCTCTGTGTTAATGGGATTAGTGTGGTCTCTGTGCATTTGGGAGCAGGAGCTGCCCCGGAAGATGTATAGCCAGGTCTCATACTTAGGAGAATGTGTCCTTGGGGGCATGAGGTTCAGAGACCGGGGGACATCTCTTGCTTGGGACCAGCTGGTGCCTGGAAGGCATGAAGTTCAGAGCTCACTCTTAGTGCTTGGAGCGAGACCATTGTCCTGGAATGCACCTGGTATGTTAAGTGTGGAAATGGCCGGCGTCCTGGAAGGTACACAATGAGGAGACCACAGGGATATTCAGAAATCTTTATTTCAGGCCTGTTTTAAAAAACACATAGGCCTATGACTAAGGATTACCAAAACGTGTAAGGCGGGAACCTTGCATGGTCCAACAAAGTGGAAATGTTTTTAAAATGGACCTGAAATAAAGATGTTTTGATTTTATGGAGGAAGCGAGCAGCCGGATTTCTTCTTCATTTGAATCTATCGGTGCTTGCCAGCCACTTTAGTCTGGTGGCGAAAGGATCCTTGAAACAGATGGTGAGCAGTCTTCCCACTTCCCCTTCCCTAATTAGTATTGATATTCAGGAATCTACAGTCCTGCTGAGGATCTGGAACTGACCGGAGTTGGTGACCCCAGAGGGGCAGTTTCCTGAATGATGGACTGGCAGGAGTCAGTGAAGGGAGCTGGGAATAGCTCCTGAAGGTAATCATGTGTCTAAAAGGGACTGTGTACATGATGAAAGGTGGGCGTATCTGCCATTGGAACAGACTGTATGTCACTACTGTTCCGTTGTTACCATTTGAGTGTCTCCCACCCAACACGCTCAGTGAGCAAATCGTTACAAGTGTCAGGGGAGGTGATAATGGCACAGTCAACACCTGACACTAACAGCCGCGGGCGGAGCGGAGCTGATGACTGTCAACCTGTGAAATGACGCTGTCAAACACGGACAGTAACATTTACAGCACAATGGCGGGAGGGCTTGCTATAGCATGGGCCCAATGGTGCCCCCATAATGCAATCATAGGACACCGATGGGCTGCCATGACAGCAGGGGTCTGCTGGACACCTCAGTGCCCATCATGAAACCGAAGCACCAAAGGAGACTTTTACTATATGCAGCAATGCTGTGCTATTACTGTGTGTAGTAAAGCCATCAGATGATTGCATGTTCAAGTCGCTTAAAGAAATGTAATAAATGCAGTAAAAACTCATAACCGTTCATAGACCCCACCTTTTCCCCATTAACAATAAAGAGAACATATAAATTACATTTTGGCATCCATGAAAAGTGTAACCTGTCAAAATATAAAATAATTAACCCGATCTGTAAACACAAAAAAGGAAAGAATGTAAAAATCCACAAAATTGTCACCTCGAGAAATGCTGTAAAATGAAAATGCCAAATCTAACCCAAAATGGAGTCTCACCCACAAAACATCGACTGAAAAACGGAAACATCTTGGAAAAGGGCAACGCAATCAAAACATTTTTACATTTTCTTTTTCTAATTTCCAGTCATTTTTTTCCCACTAAAATAATAATGAAAAAAAAAAATGGACAAGATTGTTCTCACTGTAACCGCCCTGATGAGGAGACTCGTATTGCCGGGCGATTGTTACCATACAATGTGCACCGGAAGAACAATTTCCAAAAAACAAAGTCACAATTGGGATTGATTTTTTCCTGCGATTTAATATTTGGAATTTTTCTTCCCGCTTTCCAGGACACAGTATGGTAAAATGAAGGAAATTACAATTCAATACGTCTGTGTGGACAGAAAAATGAAAATATTATGGAAGGGGAGGAAAAATCGAAAACGCAAAAAATGGAAATTGGAAGATGTCTCTTTTGGACCGCCCCATAGCTGTGGCTCTGGTGGGCTCCAGCCATCAATATATTATTGCTTAACCCTTCACTTACCATTTGTAACTGATACAGGTCAGCGTCTTCTTTAAATGGCCCCGGCAGAAGGTGAAGTCCAACAAACCTAGAGGAAAAGCACACAAAAGTCAGGTAAAGTTAGGAAAGGGCAGATCAGGGATTATCATTCAGCAGAACTCCAGCTGAGGGAAAACTACAACTCCCAGCATGCATTAATAGTCACAGGCTGACATGCAATTGTGGCGCCCCTACGGTCCGGCCACCACAATGGTATTGCCTCCCTAAAGGTACCGTCACACGCGGCAATTTTGCAAGCAATTTCACTGGCAACTTGCTGGTTGCAGTGAAATCATGGATACATGGTTCCATTTCTACACGGCAACAAAACAGAACCATGTATCCATGATTTCACTGCAACCAGCAAATTGCCAGTGAAATTGCTTGCAAAATTGCCGCGTGTGACAGTACCTTAACAGGTGGTGGTATCATGTCTGGAGGTAACTGCAGCTCCCTAGATTAGGTGAGCCACACAGCCACACACAAACCTGATCCCTTACCAGAAGGGGGAGCACAAATACCTAGGTAATAGGAGAGACTGCCCCTTGTGGCTGGGGGTGTGGTCAGACAGAAGCAGAAAATGAAGTAAGGAAAGTGAAGGGAGAGGAAACACAAGGAGACAGAGACTCCTGGAGTTGGAGCTATTACAGGCTCACCCCAGGTTTGCACTGATAATAAGACACCAGAGTCCCGGGCTATTCAGGGACTACATGCACTTGGAGTCGAGCCTGGAGACGAGAGGGCTACAGGCAGGGGCGTAACAACCGGGGTCACAGGGGTCGTGACTGCAATGGGGCCCAGAGGTACAGTGGTCCTGGCCCTCACCTGGCAGCCACCAAACCCCGACCCCAGCGCCTACTTCATTTGGATGTGTGTGCCCGAGGACGCACATCCATGTCAATGCACTGCAGTCTGTAAATTTAAATGCAGCCGGGAAACTGTCATCCCGCTGGCGCTGCGTGCAGCACTGTGATGAGGTCATCACACTGCGACCTCATCACAGTCAGCAGCCGGCGGGAGTGGTGAGCATGTGCTGAGGCAGTGTGTGTGGGTGAGGAGAGGGTATGGGGCAGTATGCATGTCTGTGTGTGTGGGGGTTATACAGGGGGCAGTATGTCTGTGTGTGGGGGGGTTATACAGGGGGCAGTATGTCTGTGTGTGTGTGTTAAACAGGGGCAGTATGTCAGTGTGTCAGGGGTATACAGGTTATACAGGGGCCAGTGTATGTGTGGGGGAGTTGTACAGGGGGATGTATGTCTCTGTGTGTGGGGGCTATACAGGGGCCAATGTGTCTGTGTTTGGGTGAATTTATGCTATCTGGAGGGCTATGAGGCAGTATTATATTATATGCAGGGTTATGAGGTTGTATTATGCTATCTGGAGGGCTATGAGTCTGCATAATATTATATGAAGGGCTATGAGGCTGCATTATACTTAATGAAGGGATATAAGGCTGCATTATACTATAATGGAGGACCATATATAGCAGGATGGGGGACATTACTACATAATGAAGGGGGAGGGGGGGGTCAATTCGTGAGTCTTTATAGGATTTAGAATGTTACATGGAGCCCATACATCTGACCTATGTGCGCATGTGACGGGGGGGGGGGGGGGGAAGTGGGGCTAGGTCCTAATCTTGCACCGGGGCCTATCAGGCTCTAGTTACACCACTGGCTACAGGTTCACTGGTCACACATGCAGACCTTAGAACACAGCAACATATAGAGCCTAGAACTGTGAGAAACAGAACAGCACCCCAGATAGGTTTGCACTGCCCGCTGGTTAGGGAAATTACACAGAAAAGGGAGCACAGAGAGGAACAGATCAGCTCACAGGGATCGAAGACCCTACATACAGAGCGCAGAAGGAAGGCATACCAATCCCACCTGGTGGACTGGACCCCAGCGACTTCCAGGCTGGCCAGACCCTGGACCTGGTGCCCAGTACCCCTGGCTTCAACTTGTCTTCAACCATCAATAAAGGTAAAGACTGAATTAATTTGCCTCCTTGCTTCTTTCTGCTGCACTGCACCTACTGGGTGGCCCACTTGGTCGGGTGGCAGGACCAGTGGGTAGCTATCAGACATTCCACATCATATGTATCAGTGTGAATGATGCCCTATGCAGGCCCATTATGTACATGGCAGGTCGCCTCCCACATCTTGTTGTAGGTTGAGGTGATTTATCTGCCTGCACCTGGGCTTGCTCTGCATAATGGGATCTGACTGCATCCTGCAAGTGCAGTGTTGGTTTATGTTTTTGGCATTGATGGTAAGTTTTTTCTGATGCTGCCTTTTTTGAGTAGCTTTTTTTACTGCACCTACAACCCCCATCATCACCCCGGGGACTTTTGCTGGGGAGAGTCATCCACCTTGCTGCTGCACCATCTAACGCTGGGACCCCATAAGCAGCGCTGGTCACTCTTGACCAGATACCCAGCTGGCATCACGAAAAACTCTATTATCCCCTGTAAATATCCACTTTAACTTGGCCCGTCAGAGCCACAAGGCTGGGCATTCACCACCATGATACCCCAACAGACTGCCTGCCCGGCTATAAGTACCCCAGCCCGCATGGCCGTGATACAATAGACAGGGCCTTTAAGGAGCCAAGTCTCGAAATAGCACAGGAGGTTGCTGATCCTCAAAATAGCCACTGTGGACTCTGTTTCTATAGAAATTAAACCAAAAAAGGTTAAAACATTAATTAAAAAGTAACAATTCTATTGAAACCTTCATAAACGCAAAGGACTTCCCTGTGTCTCTGTGCCAACTCCTTTCCATATACTCGATAAGGCAGAGGTGGGTAAATAGATGAGTGATTGCGACTGCTGTGGAGGCCACACTAATACATTATAGGCAATTCTGTTCAATATCATATATATATACAGTGCCTACAAGTAGTATTCAACCCCTGCAGATTTAGGTGGTTTGATAAGATGCAAATAAGTTAGAGCCTTCAAACTGCAAACGAGAGTAGGATTTATTAACAGAAGCATAAATCTTACAAACCAAAAAAGTTATGTTGCTCAGTTGAATTTTAATAAATTTTAAACATAAAAGTGTGGGTCAATTATTATTCAACCCCTCAAACCACCAGCATTCTGTTTGGTCCCCCTAAAGTATTAAGAAGTAGTTCAGGCACAAAGAACAATGAGCTTCACATGTGTGGATTAATTATCTATTTTCTGACTATTTAAGACCCTCCCCAACCTTGTGAACAGCACTCATACATGGTCAACATGGGAAAGACAAAGGAGCATTCCAAGGCCATCAGAGACAAGATCGTGGAGGGTCACAAGGCTGGCAAGGGGGTACAAAACCCTTTCCAAGGAGTTGGGCCTACCTGTCTCCACTGTTGGGAGCATCATCCGGAAGTGGAAGGCTTATAGAACTACTGTTAGCCTTCCACGGCCTGGACAGCCTTTGAAAGTTTCCTCCCGTGCCGAGGCCAGGCTTGTCTGAAGAGTCAAGACTAACCCAAGGACAACAAGGAAGGAGCTCCGGGAAGATCTCATGGCAGTGGGGACATTGGTTTCAGTCAATACCATAAGTAACGTACTCCACCGCAATGGTCTCCATTCCAGACGAGCCTGTAAGGTACCTTTACTTTCAAAGCGTCATGTCAAGGCTCGTCTGCAGTTTGCTCATGATCACTTGGAGGACTCTGAGACAGACTAGTTCAAGGTTCTATGGTCTGATGAGACCAAGATCGAGATCTTTGGTGCCTACCACACACGTGATGTTTGGAGACTGGATGGCACTGCATACGACCCCAAGAATACCATCCCTAAAGTCAAGCATGGTGGTGGCAGCATCATGCTGTGGGGCTGTTTCTCAGCCAAGGGGCCTGGCCATCTGGTCCGCATCCATGGGAAGATGGATAGCACGGCCTACCTGGAGATTTTGGCCAAGAACCTCTGCTCCTCCATCAAGGATCTTAAGATGGGTCGTAATTTCATCTTCCAACAAGACAACGACCCAAAGCACACAGCCAAGAAAACCAAGGCCTGGTTCAAGAGGGAAAAAATCAAGGTGTTGGAGTCGCCTAGTCAGTCTCCTGACCTTAACCCAATTGAAAACTTGTGGAAGGAGCTCAAGATTAAAGTCCACATGAGACACCCAAAGAACCTAGATAACTTGGAGAAGATCTGCATGGAGGAGTGGGCCAAGATAACTCCAGAGACCTGTGCCGGCCTGATCAGGTCTTATAAAAGACGATTATTAGCTGTAATTGCAAACAAGGGTTATTCACAAAATATTAAACCTAGGGGTTGAATAATAATTGACCCACACTTTTATGTTTAAAATTTATTAAAATTCAACTGAGCAACATAACTTTTTGGTTTGTAAGATTTATGCTTCTGTTAATAAATCCTACTCTCGTTTGCAGTTTGAAGGCTCTAACTTATTTGCATCTTATCAAACCACCTAAATCTGCAGGGGGTTGAATACTACTTGTAGGCACTGTATATACTGTGGGTACGGAAAGTATTCAGACTCCTTCAAATTTTCACTCTGTTTCATTGCAGCCATTTGGTAAATTCAAAAAAGTTCACTTTTTTTTCTCATTAAAGTACACTCTGCACCCCATCTTGACTGAAAAGAAACCAGAAATATACAAATTTTTGCAAATTAATTAAGATAGAAAAATTGAAATATCCCATGGTCATAAGTATTCAGCCCCTTTGCTCAGACACTCATATTTAAGTCACAAGCTGTCCATTTCATGGTGATCCTCCTTGAGATGGTTCTACTCCTTCACTTGGAGTCCAGCTGTGCATAATTAAACTGATAGGACTTGATTTGAAAATGCACACAGCTGTCTATATAAGACCTCACAGCTCACAGTGCATGTCAGACCAAATGAGAATCATGAGGTCAAAGGAACTGCCCAAGGAGCTCAGAGGCAAAATTGTGGCAAGGCACAGATCTGGCCGAGGTTACAAAAGAATTTCTGCAGTACACAAGGTTCCTAAGAGCACAGTGGCTCCATAATCCTTAATGGAAGTAGTTTGGGACCTCCAGGAGTCTTCCTAGACCTGGCCGTCCAGCCAAACTGAGCAACTGTGGGAGAAGAGCCTTCATGACAGAGGTAAAGAAGAATCCCAAGATCACTGTGGCTGAGCTCTAGAGATGTAGTAGGGAAATGGGAAAAAGTTCCACAAAGTCACCTATCACTGCAGCATCCAGCATTAGGGCCTTTATGGCAGAGTGCTGACAGAAGCCTCCCCTCAGTGCAAGACATATAAAAGCCTGCATAGAGTTTGCAAAAAAAACACATGAAGGATCCCAGACTATAAGAAATAAGATTCTTTGGTCTGATGAGATAAAGATACAACTTTTTGGTGATAGTTGTAAGCGGTGGAGAAAACCAGGCCCTGCTCATCAGCTGCCCAATACAATCCCAACAGTGAAGCATGGTGGAGGCAGCATCATGATATGGGGGTGTTTTTCAGATGCAGGGACAGGATGACTGGTTACAATTGAAGAAAACATGAATGCGGCCAAGTACAGAGATATCCTGGATGAAAACCTCTTCCAGAGCTCTGGACCTCAGACATGGCTGAAGCTTCACCTTCCACAAGACAATGACCCTAAGCCACAGCTAAAATAACAAAGCAGCGGCTTCACAACCACTCTGTGACCATTCCTGACCGGCCCCAGCCAGAGCCCGGACCTAAACCCAATGGAGCATCTCTGGAGAGACCTGAAAATGGCTCCACCAACGTTCACCATCCAACCTGACGGGACTGGAGAGGATCTACAAGGAAGAATGAGAGGATCCCCAAATCCAGGGGGAAGACTGCATCATTCCCAAGAAGACTCATGGCTGTACGAGCTCCAAAGGTGCAAATACTCAAGACTGAGCAAAGGGGCTGAAGACTGATCATCAATACTGAGCAAAGGGGCTGAATACTTATCACCAATACTGAGCAAAGGGGCTGAATACTTATCACCAATACT
Organism: Allobates femoralis; assembly: GCA_033576535.1. Classification (NCBI taxonomy): domain Eukaryota; kingdom Metazoa; phylum Chordata; class Amphibia; order Anura; family Aromobatidae; genus Allobates; species Allobates femoralis. The sequence goes on from JARQOC010000095.1 coordinate 22,026, forward strand.
GAGCAAAGGGGCTGAATACTGATCATCAATACTGAGCAAAGGGGCTGAATACTGATCATCAATACTGAGCAAAGGGGCTGAATACTGATCATCAATACTGAGCAAAGGGGCTGAATACTGATCATCAATACTGAGCAAAGGGGCTGAATACTGATCATCAATACTGAGCAAAGGGACTGAATACTGATCATCAATACTGAGCAAAGGGGCTGAATACTGATCATCAATACTGAGCAAAGGGGCTGAATACTGATCATCAATACTGAGCAAAGGGGCTGAATACTGATCATCAATACTGAGCAAAGGGGCTGATTACTTATCATCAATACTGAGAAAGGGGCTGAATACTGATCATCAATACTGAGCAAAGGGGCTGATTACTGATCATCAATACTGAGCAAAGGGGCTGAATACTGATCATCAATACTGAGCAAAGGGGCTGATTACTGATCATCAATACTGAGCAAAGGGGCTGAATACTTATCATCAATACTGAGCAAAGGGGCTGAATACTGATCATCAATACTGAGCAAAGGGGCTGAATACTGATCATCAATACTGAGCAAAGGGCCTGAATACTGATCATCAATACTGAGCAAAGAGGCTGAATACTGATCATCAATACTGAGCAAAGGGGCTGAATACTGATCATCAATACTGAGCAAAGGGGCTGCATACTGATCATCAATACTGAGCAAAGGGGCTGAATACTTATCATCAATACTGAGCAAAGGGGCTGAATACTGATCATCAATACTGAGCAAAGGGGCTGAGTACTTATCATCAATACTGAGAAAGGGGCTGAATACTGATCATCAATACTGAGCAAAGGGGCTGAATACTGATCATCAATACTGAGCAAAGGGGCTGAATACTTATCATCAATACTGAGCAAAGGGGCTGAATACTGATCATCAATACTGAGCAAAGGGGCTGAGTACTGATCATCAATACTGAGCAAAGGGGCTGATTACTAATCATCAATACTGAGCAAAGGGGCTGAATACTGATCATCAATACTGAGCAAAGGGGCTGATTACTGATCATCAACACTGAGCAAAGGGGCTGAATACTGATCATCAATACTGAGCAAAGGGGCTGAATACTTATCATCAATACTGAGCAAAGGGGCTGAATACTTATCATCAATACTGAGCAAAGGGGCTGAATACTAATCATCAATACTGAGCAAAGGGGCTGAATACTGATCATCAATACTGAGCAAAGGGGCTGAGTACTTATCATCAATACTGAGAAAGGGGCTGAATACTGATCATCAATACTGAGCAAAGGGGCTGAATACTGATCATCAATACTGAGCAAAGGGACTGAATACTGATCATCAATACTGAGCAAAGGGGCTGAATACTGATCATCAATACTGAGCAAAGGGGCTGAATACTGATCATCAATACTGAGCAAAGGGGCTGAATACTGATCATCAATACTGAGAAAGGGGCTGAATACTGATCATCAATACTGAGCAAAGGGGCTGATTACTGATCATCAATACTGAGCAAAGGGGCTGAATACTGATCATCAATACTGAGCAAAGGGGCTGATTACTGATCATCAATACTGAGCAAAGGGGCTGAATACTTATCATCAATACTGAGCAAAGGGGCTGAATACTGATCATCAATACTGAGCAAAGGGGCTGAATACTGATCATCAATACTGAGCAAAGGGCCTGAATACTGATCATCAATACTGAGCAAAGAGGCTGAATACTGATCATCAATACTGAGCAAAGGGGCTGAATACTGATCATCAATACTGAGCAAAGGGGCTGCATACTGATCATCAATACTGAGCAAAGGGGCTGAATACTTATCATCAATACTGAGCAAAGGGGCTGAATACTGATCATCAATACTGAGCAAAGGGGCTGAGTACTTATCATCAATACTGAGAAAGGGGCTGAATACTGATCATCAATACTGAGCAAAGGGGCTGAATACTGATCATCAATACTGAGCAAAGGGGCTGAATACTTATCATCAATACTGAGCAAAGGGGCTGAATACTGATCATCAATACTGAGCAAAGGGGCTGAGTACTGATCATCAATACTGAGCAAAGGGGCTGATTACTAATCATCAATACTGAGCAAAGGGGCTGAATACTGATCATCAATACTGAGCAAAGGGGCTGATTACTGATCATCAACACTGAGCAAAGGGGCTGAATACTGATCATCAATACTGAGCAAAGGGGCTGAAGACTTATCATCAATACTGAGCAAAGGGGCTGAATACTGATCATCAATACTGAGCAAAGGGGACTGAATACTAATCATCAATACTAAGAGCAAGAGGCTGAATACTGATCATCAATACTGAGCAAAGGGGCTGAATACTGATCATCAATACTGAGCAAAGGGGCTGAATACTGATCATCAATACTGAGCAAAGGGGCTGAATACTGATCATCAATACTGAGCAAAGGGGCTGAATACTGATCATCAATACTGAGCAAAGGGGCTGAAGACTTATCATCAATACTGAGCAAAGGGGCTGAATACTGATCATCAATACTGAGCAAAGGGGCTGAATACTAATCATCAATACTGAGCAAAGAGGCTGAATACTGATCATCAATACTGAGCAAAGGGGCTGAATACTGATCATCAATACTGAGCAAAGGGGCTGAATACTGATCATCAATACTGAGCAAAGGGGCTGAATACATATGACCATGTGAGATTTCAGTTTTTCTTTTTTAATAAATTTGCAAAAATGTCTATATTTCAGTTTTTTCAGTCAATATGGGGTGCAGAGGATACTTTAATGAGGAAAAAAAATGAACTTTTTTGAATTTACCAAATGGCTGCAATGAAAGAACGAGTGAAAAATGTAAATTGGTGTGAATATTTCCTGTACACACTGTATACATATATACACACAGGCTATTCAGCCTGTTCTAGGCCCGTTTGCGTCCTTGCGGGATCTCCGGTGCACACATGACACCTTGGGGTCCTGGCTAGACTCTGGATGCTGTCAGTGAGCAGTTCCATGTTGTGGTTGGCAGGTGCTGCCAACCACAACAGGTCCGCGATTCTGAGAGCTGTAGCTCATCTGTATCCCCCAGAAGCGATCGGACTGTGCAGCAGGGGCCTCATAAAGGGGCAGTGTGAAAATAAGAATGAATAAAAAATAAAGTTTTTAAAAACCTGTAAAAAAAAAAAATATATATAAAAGTTCAAATCACCCCCCTTTACCCCCAATCACAATAAAAGTATTAAAAAATACACGTTTGGTATCGCCGCGTTCAGAATCGCCCGATCTATCATCCTATTAAATCCATTAATGAGAGCCGTGAACTGCGTAACAGAAAAAATGGTCCAAACGCCAAAATACCGGTTTTTTGGTCGCCGCAACATTGCTATAAAATGCAATAATGGGCGATCAAAACTGCGGATCCCCCCAAAAATGGTATCATTAGAAACGGTAGCTCAAGACGCAAAAAATAAGCCGTCACACAGCCCCAGATCCTGAAAAATGAGAACGCTACGGGGCGCGGAAAATGGTGCAAAAAGTCAGTTTTTTTTATTCAAACCTCTGAATTTGTTTTCACCTCCTAGATACCAGTAAAGGTAACATGTCGGGTGTCTACGAACTCGTACCGACCCGAGGCATCACCCCGTCATGTCGGTTTTACCATATAGTGAACATGGCGACTAAAATACCCAAAAAAACAAACGTGTCATTGCCCTTTTTTTGCAATTTCACTGCATTTAGAATTTTTTTGCAATTTCCCTGTACACTATATGGTAAAATAAATGATTGCATATGAAAGTACAACTCGTCCCGCAAAAAACAAGCCGTCATGTGTCTATATTGACAGAAAAATAAAAAAAAAGTTGTGGCTCTTGGAAGCAGGGGAGTAAAAACCGAAAATGAAAAACTAAAAATTCCCGGGTCATGAAAGGGTTAAAGGGACACTGTCATCAGGTTTTTACCTTCTCATCTGACAGCAGCATAATGTAGAGACAGAGACCCTGATTCCAGCGATGTGTCTCTTACTGGGCTGCTCAGTGTAGTTTACATAAAATCACTGTTCAATCATTTGAAGATTAACATTGTAGGACTAACCAAATAATCCAATATGGTCCATAAAGAAAGAAGAAGGCAGCACTCATTGGACCGGTGAAGACAGGATCTGTTGAAGAGCAAGCACTACTCGAAACAGGCTCCGTCATCCCTGCACCTCCCTCCCCGCACCCTCCACCTGATGTAATACCGCAACTGGAATAAAGAAACCTGTCTTCACCGGTCCAATGAGTGCTGCCTTCTTCTTTCTATCTGGATAAAAATGACTATGTCCTACGGCTGAGCCTGGTTCTGTGCCACAATTTCAACTGCAGCAACATAAGGTCAGTGCTCGGCTTTTTTCTTCTACATGCAAAAATAAAAAAAATGTCCAATATAGTCATTTACTGCTAAATCTGAAGTAGAGAAAACAGTAATTTTATCAAAGTGACAGCAGCTCAGTAAGTGACACATCGCTGGAATCAGGGTCTCTATCTCTACAATCTGCTACTGTCAGAAGGGATGGCAAAAACCTGGTGACAGTGTCCCTTTAAGTAAGCACGCAGGTTGGAGGTAGGGGGAGGTGGATGTTGAGTTATGTTGTAGGATTTTGTATTGCCTATAATCTTGGCTTTGCTCATGATTTGTATAATGAAGAAATGCCAATAAACACATTTTTGAGAAAAAAAAAACCCAGCTCATTAGCATATTAGAATTATATAAACAATAATAATATAATAAGTACTTGTATAGTGACAAGTTATTGCATCCGTTTAGCTGAACAGTCATCTTCTTCCTGCTGGTTCCATTCCAAAGCCGAAACCCTCTTTGGTCATCATATGAAGTGGCTCTATAAGAAAATGACAATGAATAAATGCCAGTAATGCAAAAAAGGAAAGTAAATAAGGATAAATAGGGAGCGCACATAGGGCATTATCGTCTTAATAAATAGTCCAGTCCCCCCAATCGGTGTGACTCACCTGCGGTGGTTGTGAGAGCCACAACAAACTGAGAGAGCCTGGTAGTGGTCGCTGCAGGAGCCCACTGAAGAAAAATGATTTCCACCAAAGAAAAAGCTGGGCTTTGTAGTCCGCGCTGACTGAATAGCCCTGATGAAGTGGCAGATTTAAAGCCACGAAACGCGTAGGCAAATAAACCAGAACCTGATTAACCCTTTACTGGACTGGAAGTTTCTTGAGGTCAGCGCGGACTACAAAGCCCAGCTTTTTCTTCGGTGGAAATCAAAAAGGAAAGTAGTAATAAAAGCTTTTTTTTTCTATTGCCTTTTATTAGGCTGAGTGCACATGTACAGAAAGCATCTGTTAGAACGGATCCTGCAGAGATCCATTGGAATAAAAGTTATGCAGGATCCATCTTTCTAACATGGGAATCTATGTAAAATGGATCCATTCATTGATAGCTATTTATCTCCCATTTTTCTTTCATTTGTTAAGGATCCGTGTTTTGCTTACTGGATCCGTTACAAATGGAAGATAAATATCAATCAGTTACTGGATCCAGTCTCCATAGATCCCAATATTATAACAGATCCCATGAAGTAAAGATTCAATTGCTCACTCCTTGTTTGAATGCAAGAAAGAGTCTTTATTTGAATTTAAACAGAGCAACCTCAAGATGTCAACGCGTTTCGGCCTATTTTTTCGTAGTGTGCCCCCAGGACGGGCGAAAATGAAAGATCTATATAAACAAAGGGAAGACTACCCTTCCTATGAGGAGACTACCTATCGAATGCAACTGTCGTGAAAGCGGTCTGTAATAGACTGAAACACGTTGACATCTTGAGGTTGCTCTGTTTAAATTCAAATAAAGACATTTTCTTGCATTTAAACAAGGAGTGAGCAATTGAATCATTACTTTATGTTGCATGAGAGATTCCCCAATCCCCTCAATTTGCACCTCCACCAACGAAATATCTCAGTGTGCACACCATTTTATCTTAAATGATAAAAACGGGTCCTACATAACTTTTTTCAATGGATCTCTGCAGGATCTAGTTTTAACGGATGATCACTGGACATGTGCACTCAGCCTTATGGATCACAAAATCACACATACCGCCATCAGGAGTGATGGTTGGCTGAGCCCAGTGATTGGCTGCAGCGGTCACAGACACTGAAAGGGACTCGATCAGGTCATTTTTCAGTATGATACTAATAGTACCCTTGATCAGTGCTCGGGTAGATCTTTCAGAATATGTAGAAATTATTACTGTACTCTTTGTAGTTCTCTTGCTATAAGCACCTGGACACCCAGCAGGCAGCTGTAAAAGTAATTGACCTAACTCCTAAGAGTCACAGTGTGGTATCCCACAAAGTGGCCATCCCCATGGGATACCAGAAGAATAGTATTTCATGCAAATACTGTGATTTCTTTGTATATTGTAAGACCGGCTGACAGGCAGCACTGAAAGGATTAATCACCCCCTTCCCTTTGCAAGCGCTTGAACAAGCTCTGCTTAGCATGGAGTATGAGATAATGACTGCCTCTGTATGAGTCACATGCAGGGAGAAGGGACATGCTCTGGCTACAGTGTGGAATAGTGAGTCGGGGGAGGAGAAGAATGAGGAAAGAGCTGATGGCTGCCATGTGGACGGATTGCCTTTGTTCTAGGAAGCAAGGAATATAGGATTATCAGCAGTAACATTTTGGGATGAAAAATTGGATTTGATTAGGAATATATCCCTTCAGGTGTCTGCCTGTCTGCCCATCTGTGACCTCTAACTATAAGTGCAAACTCTGAGCAACTTCTAACTACCATGTGTAATAGTCCTCCATCTTGAAATTACCAGTAAAGAGACTGTTCATTTCAAAGCCATATTTGTTCCTTCATGATTTAAGATTAACTGCACAGCTATCGCCACCATGAGATTCTCCTAGTCGCAGCCACTGTGCAAGGACTATTTGCTGCTGTTATATTTCTTTTTATTGGGGGACTTTGTGTGTGTGCAATTTGGAGGGGATCCACTGTAACAGTAGGCTGCGTTCACACAGTGCGTATTTTGACGCGTATTTTTACGCGCGTATTTTCTCCAGAAGAATGTGCATCTGTATTTCCCAGCAAAGTCAATGGACATTCACTTTTGCCATTCACACGTCGCGTATTTTTACGCAGCGTAAAAATACGCGCGTAAAAAAAATGAACATGTCAATTCTTTCCAGTTGCGTATTTTCCATAGGCCCCATTATAAGCACTGGAAATACGCGCGTAAAAAAACGCAGTCGCGTATTTTTACGCGCGTAAAAAGACGCGTGCGTAAAAATACGCGCGCGTAAAAATACGCAACGTGTGAACGTAGCCTAAGCTCGGCCACCGTGAGGCAGATTACAGGCCCCTGGGAGCACAGCCCCTGTCGCACACCACATGGGGTTACCACAAAAGTATTTAAATATTAAATAAACCACGCCAATACAAGCTGTTATTCTGTCCCTCCCCTCTGTGCTGGTTACACTGAATCTCAGGCTTCTGCACGCTGCTGGGAGGGGGTTGAGAGGGGGGGAGGTGTTTTGTGCTACAACTCTTGTAGTAACATCACTAGCCTGTGCTGCCTGTGAAGGTACCGTCACACAGGGAGATATCGCCGGCGATGTTGCCGGCGATCGCGGGAGCGCGCATCCCTGACAACATCGCCGGGGAGATGTCAGACGGAGCAACTTACCGGCGATGTCGCCGGCTAGTTGCCGCGGCTATCGCTCGCTGGGTTGCTTAAATTTTTCACCCTGGACACAAAAATGATGCAAGCTCCGTTTTTGTGTCCGGGGCAAAAATAGTTTGCAGCCTGATGCTGCCGGACAGGGACAAAACCGGATGGCAAATAGCTGCCATCCGGCCTTCTCCAGCACCATAGGGCTCCATTATGTCAAAATCAGGTCTGGGCCTGTCTGATTCACATCGGACAGCCCCGGACCCGATCGCAACGTGGTGTGAAGTCGGCCTTACAAATACTGAGGTACAGAACTCACCAAATACTCAAAGTGCCACATTCTTCTGATGGTGCGGCTTCCACCAATAAATAAGTAATCACATTCCTAACCTGTGCACAGGGGCGGACTGGCCCAGGTGGCAGGGAGGCATTTGCCCCCCAGGCCGGTGGTTTTGTCCCAGTTTAGAGCCGCTCCCTATGTGAGAGCAGCCGCGTGGGACCCGGGACACAGCAGGCAGGAGGCGGGCGTCAGCGTGGAGGCTACCTGTGACCTGGGATTGGCGCGGCGGCAGTCCGCCGCTGAAGCTGAGTGTATGTATGTGGCATTAGCCCTGCCCACTCTACGTAGCCGTGCCCACCGCCCACTCCCACATAACCACACCCACTCCACATAGCCGCACCCATCGCCCACTCCACATACCCACATCCACTTCGCAGGCTGCATTTCAGTGGCATAGCCACACCCACTCCACATAACCATGCCCACTCCATATAGCCACACCCACTTTGCAGCCTGCATCTCCACATATCCTCGTCTCCTCCACATAGCGCCGCCCCTGGGACTATGTGGAGGAGTGGATTTATCAAGGGGTGGAGTTATACATGGGGTGGTGCTATGAAAGGGACTGGGCTTGACAAACCTGCGGCCGCCCACTCCGGATCTTACCTGAATTCACCAAACCATAGTTCTTCTATCGCCCATGTGAGGTACACGGTACAAAATTCTGTTTCCATATGCTGGGTGGAGACCGCAGTATTCTTCAATGATCTGTCCATCTATAAAGAAAAATAATAGAAAGATCTAATTTACGACTTCTATACAAGAAGGGTGTAAGTGTCATCTAGGCTGAAGGCTACAAGGGAGCAATATATGGAAATAACTGTACACATTACATAAATGGTTTATATCCCTTTGTGGCCTTTTAAAATGTCTGATATTGAGACGCTAAAACTTTTCTTTATTTGAAAGCAGGATAATTAAAGCAATTCATATATACTGAGTTCTGCCCTGTTTATAACCCATGACACTAGGTGGTGGCATATATAAGGGCCGCCGTTGGGCTTCCTGCTGGAGCGCCGAGGTGTCTCCCTGCCGGCCGCATATTCCGTCCCCACCATAGTGGGGGCTGGTTTTGTCAGCTGACAGCGGCTCAGAGAATCTGCAGCTCGCCAGCTCCTTGCAATCCATTGCACAGGCATCCATCAGACGCATGTACAATGTAGACCCTCTTTCCCGGCACTTCCGGGTCAGGGGGACATAAAGAACGGGATCAGGTCAGCTGCTGACACTGATGACACTCGGCAGCCCTGCAGAGGCGGCAGAGGGATGGTGTAAAGCGCTCCACACAGGAGCTGAAGACACCAAAGATCAGTGTAATTAGGGGAAGAGAGGCGTATGAGAAGCAAACAGGGGGAGAGGGTGGGGGGAGAATATGTGAATCAAACTGGGGGGAGAGGGTAGGGGGTGTATGAGGAGCAAACAGAGGGGAAGTAGTGGGGGAGAATATGTAAACCAAATAAGAGAGAGGGTGTCAGGGTGTACGAAGCAAACGGGGGGGGGGGGGGGCAGTATTTATGACCTTAACAAGGGGGGAGAGGGTGTAAGAGGAGTGTGGCACCCCAGGGGTTAATGTGCCACAGAAACATCAACACAGGTTAGCTCCTCACACAACACCTGACACTACACTAGCACCTCTAGGCCAGAAGGGGGAGCTAAAGCAGCTCCCTATATATATTCTGGGTCAAGAGGAAGTAGTTAGTTCAGTTCCTGGGAGAACTGAGGAAGAGAGACTGTAGCGTAAAGAGGCTGCCTCGGGCTTCTCTACAGTCTGCTCCTCGATTCCAGGCCTAGCCAGTGTCTGAAGGAAGGAGTGCAAGAAACAGAGGAACACATCTGGGAAACTGAGTGACTTCACCACTCGCCCCGGAGGAGCGCACAGAACGGATACCGGATTCGAAACTGTGACTGACACACACAGCACAGTAAACACCGGGATAGTGGAGATTGTAGATCTACACTGTACCTCAGCAAAGCAACACGGCGGGGTCAGAAGCACACGGAAAGACTCAAGTTGCCTAGAAAAGGGGGTACCTGTGAGGAGAGATAGTGCCAGCAGCTCAGCTAAAGCAGCAACAGGGCCACACACACAGCGCAGCAGTGAGAAGCTGAGGACTCGGTCAGGGTGGGAGCAACCTAGCCCCGTACAGACTTCGTGGACAGTACTCTGCTAAAGAACATCTGCTGTAAAGACTTGGAAAACTTCAAAACTGTGAGTGTGTGCGATCCTTGTGTGGCGCCCCTGCGTCCAGGAGGCCACAGAAGGGAACTGCAGCCAGGCAGGTATGACATTTGTTGCACAACAACACCCTCACAGCCCACATAACCCACGTGTAGAAGGAGGTAGCATCCAGCCCTGAGATTGGAAGACTCTATGAGATTGAGGGGTGGTGAATTTGGAGGAGTGGGTTGGGCACACATGTAGTCAGGTGACTTGACAGTATATAGGAAGGGGGAGGAGGAAAGGAAGTCAGTAGGCCATAGTGAGCCGACCAGAAAAGACCAAGAGTAGGCCGAGGTAGGCTGAGAAGCAAAGACTGGAAATCACACGTCCTGTGAGTGTAAGGCCTAGGAGCGCAGAATCTGTACCGAGCCAGTGCGAGCCGGAGGAGAGAGAAAGCCCAACCGAAGCTGATACCACCAGGAGTGTGAGAGGACTGAGAGGGACGGTGATACCCGAGCCCTAAAGGACAGCCGAGACGACCAGACTGCAGGCAGAGAAGTCCCTCCTATGATACCGAGAGAAACAGTGAGAAAGGAGCCTGGTAGAGCCTCACACTTGAGGACTGCTGGAGGCTGGGCTAAGTAGAGTGTCGGCTCTAGAGGGGACCGTAGTTTACCCGGCATCCCCAAACAACACGACGGGGGTTCTTAGTTCCAGATTGGGATCCCTACCCCAAAGGACAGACAGCTCAGTGACAAACTGGAGGACCCACAGGGGCCCGAGTCACCGCCATACTGTCCGGCGTTCCGCACATACACCCGTGGATACGGAGACCGTTAATAGCCCGGAAAGGACACAGAGAGCGTGTGAGGGGTCACAGAGAGAGAGACCTGGCTGCAGAGTAAAGGGAACCTGGAGAGGGAGAGAGTGCCCGTGTACTTGTACTGAACTGTATAAGAACTGTGAATGCCTTGTAACTTGCCTGAAGAACTGAGAGTAAACACGGAGAACCCTGGAACTGCTTCCCTTGTCTTTCTGCATGAATGTGATTCTCTCCATACAGGACTACAGAAAGCCCTCCACCTGCAGAGCCACAGCACAGCCTGCCAGCACCAGCATTGAGGAGAGATCCCTGCAGCGTCTACACAGTAAGTGTACTGAACATTCCACAACACTTAACCCTTACTGCCCCAGGGAATACAGTTCTACCCACTGGAACTATGCCATCTGCGCTGCTATCCCATCATCCCCGGAGGTTCTGCAGCGGCGGCGGCCCCATCGCTGGCCGCATATAGTGGGTGGCGTCGCGACTGACAATCCCCTGTAAATATTCTCCTTTTATTGCCAGGCCCGGGACACGGCCCGGACTGGGGCCACCCGTGACTTCCCCAGCGGCAACCCAGTCCGGTGCTGAGTACCCCCTGTCCCAGTGGGCCCGACACTTGTATTCAAGCCCTACTTTCCCTCACAAGCAGCCACGTCTCCACTATCATCCCTATCCTGCAACATCCATAGCATCCATCATAGACTTTAACTATCACTGCCCCGGGGAACCAGGTTCTACCTGTGGAGAGCCGTTCCATCTCCAGCTGCCAAACATCATCCCCGGAGGTTCTGCAGCAGCGGTGGTCACCCTGACCACATCCCGTGGGAGGCGTCACGACAGACTCCCCTGTAAATATTCCCCACATTACTTGCGGAACCCGGGACACGGTCAGGACCAAGGCCGCCGTGATATCCCCAGCAGTACCCCCGGTCCAGTAACAAGTATCCCGTCCCAGTGGGCTCCACAGGCGCAAACGGGAGAAAGAGGGGTGTATGAGGAGCAAACTGAGGGAGAGGGTGGGGGTGTATGAGGGAGAGAGGGGGATGTATGAGAAGCAAATGGTGGGAGAGGATGTTGGGGTGTATATGTGGAGACAGCATGGGGAGCAAACGGGGGATTTGAGGACACAATACGGAATGAGGAGGTGATGGGTATGGACGCAGTTTGTGGATGACAGTATGGGAAGCAAGAGGGTAAATTTGAGGATTCAGTATAAAGGGTAAGGAAAAGATGGCTGTAGAACAATATGTGGAGTGAGGGGGGATTATATGTGTGTGGATACAGTATGTGGAGTCAGGGGGATGGCTGCGGCACAGTATGTGGAGGGAGGGGAAGATCGGTGTAGTCACAGTATGAGGAGTGAGGGGGGATGGCTGCAGCACAGTATGCAGAGTGATGGAAGCGATGGCTACTGACATAGTATAAAGAGTGAGGGGGGAATCAGTGTAGACACAGTATGTGAAGTGAGAGGGAGATGGGTGTGAACACAGTATGTGAAGTGAGGCAGGATGGCTGCCGACACAGTGAAAATCTGTACTGTGTGCGGCCCTCGAGGCCTGGAATTTGAGACCCCTGGTGTAGATGGAGAAAAGTAGGGGACCGAAAACTGAGCCTTGGGGGACACCGACAGAAAGGGGGTAAGGTGAAGAGGTGGAGTGGGAGAGGGTAACGCTGAATGTCCGGTCTATTAGTTATGAAGAGATCCAGGAGAGGGCCTAGCCAGTGATGCCAAGAGATTCTAGAATAACAGGAGGGAATGGTCCACGGTGTTGAAAGCAGACAATAGGTCTAGGAGGAGGAGGACTGAGTGGTGTTGCTTGCTGTTGGTGGTTAATAGGTCATTGGTAACCTTAGTTAGGGCTGTTTCGGTGGGGTGATGCGGTTGGAAGCCACACTGTAAGGGGTCAAAGAGGGAGCAGGAGGAGAGGAGGGAGGACAGTTCAAGGTGGAAATGTTCCAGAAGTTTAGAGGCAAAGGGGAGAAGTGATATGGGGTGATAGCTAGAAACAGATGCTGGGTTGAGGGAGGACTTTTTGAGGATCCGCATGATCAGGGCCTGTTTGAAGGATGAGGGGAAGACACTGGTAGTAAGTGATAGGTTGAAGAGATGGGTTAGGGTTGGGATGAAGACAGTGGTGAGGTTGGGAATGAGGTGGGATGGGAGCGGGTCAAGGGTGCTGGTGGTGAGGTGGGATCTTAACAGAAGGGAGAAGAGTTGTGCTTCTGTCATGGTGGAAAAGCTGTCTTTGGAAGGAGAGGGCTGTGCAGTTGTGTGGAGGGGGTGGGGGTACCAGCGGGTCAAAGCTATTTCTGATGTTGTTGATCTTCTGTTTGAAGAAAGTGGCGCAGTCGTCCGCAGATATGAGAGGAGAGGGCGGAGGTGCAGGGGGACGGAGTAGAGAATTGAGAGTTTTGAATAGCTGTTTAGGATTGTGAGACAGGAAGGTTATTAGAGATGAGAAGTAGGTTTGTTTTGTGGCAGTGAGTGCAGACTTGAAGCTGGTGAGGGACTGCTTATACATGGCAAAGTGCTTGGCGGAATGGGATTTCTTCCATCTCCGCTCCACAACCCTGGAAGCCCGTCTCAGGTCTTTTGTGAGGCTGGTGTGCCACGGCTGCCTGTTTGTGTGAAGTTTGTTGAATGTGAGGGGGGCAGCCAAGTTGAGGGCAGAAGTTACTGTGGTGTCATATAGGGCGGCAGCAGCATCTGCGTCATGTAAGAACGCTATGTCTGCGAGTGGGAGAAGGGATTCTGAGAATGTGTGAAGATCAATATGGTTGAGATTTCTGCAAGGATGAATGCGTATGTGGAGTGGGGGTAGTGTATTAGGAAAGTAGAGGGAAGAGAAAGTCAGTAGATTGAGGTCGGACAGGGAGAGGGGTGGGTTGGAGAGGTTAGTGAGGGAACATAGGCGAGTGAATATGAGGTTGAGTGTGTGGCCATCTTTATGAGTGGCAGAGGAGGACCATTGAGAGAGCCAAAAAGGATGCAGCGAGGGATAGAAGTTTAGAGGCAGCAGGGTGGGGAGTGTCAATGGGGATGTTGAAGTCGCCTATGATGGTAGTGGGGATGTCTGCAGAGAGGAAGTGGAGTAGCCAGGTGGTGAAGTGGTCAAGAAAAGTGGAGAATGATCCTGGGGGGGCGGTAGATAACAGCTAACTGAAGTTTGCAGGGGGAGTAGATACAACAGAGTGTACCTCGAAAGATGGGAGAGTAGCAGAGAGTGGCAGTGGGATTGGGGTAAAGGAGCAATTGTTAGACAGGAGCAAGCCCATCCCTCCACCATGCTTGTTGCAAGGGTGGGGGGTATGAGAGAGACTGAGTCCACCATAGGAAAGTGTAGCTGGGGTGGCTATATGGGAGGGGGTGAGCCAAGTTTCAGTTATGCCGATGAATGAGAGATTGTTAGTGGTGAAAAGGTTGTGGATGAAAGAGAGTTTGTTGCAGATGGAGCGAGTGTTCCATAGTGATCCAGGTAGAGGGATTGGGGGAGCTGGGGCTGTACTATTGGGTATAAGGTTATTAAGGTTGCGGAGGTTAGAGTTGGAGCGTGGGTATGGGTTAGAAGTGACTGTGGAGATGTGATGAGGGGTCCAGGATTTGGAGATTTGGAGACAAAGGATTGTATGTTGTATGTGAAGGAATAGTTCTGTGGAGGAGGTGAGGTGGCTGGGCAGGATAGAGGGAGAGAGTATTACTTCATTACTGGGTGGAGGAATAAATGGAGTTAGTATGAAATGAAGTAGTATAGGGGTGAGGGTGAAAAGAAGAGGAAACATAGTTGACAGTAACTATGTACTGCAGCACATAACTATGTACTACAGCACATAGTGATGAGGTGCAGCAGGGGTGAGAAGCATCCAGGGGAGCAGATGCTGCCAGGGATCAGATGCAGCGAAGAGATGTTTGGTTGCGATGAAGTCGTGTCAAGTCAGGACCAAGTGTATAGCACATAGGAATGAGGTATGGCAGGGGATGAGATGCAGACAGGGGTCTGATGTAGCCAGGGATTAGATGCAGTGGAAGGATGTGTGATATTGAGGAAGTCGTACAAAGTCAGGACTGCATGCACAAGTGCAGCCAGGGATCAGATGCAGCCAAGGTTCAGATGCAGCCGGGGATCAGATGCTGAAAGGGAACAGATGCAGGAAAGGACCAAGTGCAGCCGGGTATCAGATGCAGCCAGGGGTCAGATGTGGCCAGGGATCAGGTGCAGCCACGGATCAGATGCAGCCGGGGATGAAATGCAGCCAAGGGTCAGGTGCAGCTAGGGATAAGATGCAGCTGGGGATCTGATGCAGCCAGGGATTAGATGCGGCCAGAGATCAGATGCAGCCAGGGGTCAGATGCAGCCAGGGATCAGGTGCAACCAGGGATCAGATGCAGCTAGAGATCAGATGCAGCCAGGGGTCAGGTGCAGCTAGGGATCAGATGCAGCCAGGGGTCTGGTATAGCCAGGGATCAGATGTAGCTGGGGATCAGATGCAGCCGGGGATCAGGTGTGGCCAGGAATCAGATGCAGCAGGGGATCAGATGCAGCAGAGGATCAGATGCAGCTGGGGGTCAGCAGCAGCAAGAGATGAGCGGTGGTGATGAATCAATGCCAGGGTGTAGGCCATTGACGTTGTGCAGCTGGTGCAGGCATTCGGCAGGGGCTGGTGTTGGTGCGTGGCAAGCCCGCCGGCTTGCACTGTAAGGTGCTTCCCTGGGCCTGTGTCTTTGGAGCAGGACAGGGATGTAGGAGATAGGAGGGGTCGTGGCCAGAGCTGAGAAGCTCTGGGATGCAGAGGTAGTGGTATAAGTGGACGGGCCAGGATGGAGGTACAGCCGGGGCGGGCCACTGCTGAAGAGGAATGGGACTGTCAAGCCAGGCTGGGGAGCAGACCGGAACGAAGGCCCCGGAGCAAGAAGCGGGGGACCCGCTTGCGGCCGTCACCGCCGACACAGTTGCGGCTGGGAAGGGGCTCGTCAGGTTCGGGCGGTGCTCGCCAGGGGGGGTCCAGTGACTTCTCGGCCGAGCAGTTGGTGTATGGGCATCTGTCAGGGATAGATGTAGGCTGGCGGCCTTACGGTGGGAGGGGGGGGACGGTACCTGCAGAGTGGTCTTCAGTGGCCTCATGAACTACCCAGAGGAAAAGGGGCGCAGCTATGTGTGCCTCAGTGGTGCCCCAACGGGATAGGGCTGCGATAGAGGCGATGAGACGTGCCAAATTTGTGGGATGGTAGAGATTAGGGCGGGATGGTAGGAGCCCTGTGGCACACGTGCCTCTCATACCGCGGCCATATTGATACTTATATTTAGCAGCTATGCAAACCCCCTTAGTATGTCTTATTTTCAGGGTATGTCTTAATTTCGGGGAAATAGGGTAGATTCTCCATGGAGTGCACGCTTGCCATTCCCGCATGCCGCAGTGTGATGACCTCATCAAGGTGGTGCACACTGGGCCGTGGAACGACTAAGTTTTCCAGCCGCAATTAAAGGTACAGTGCCAGTCCTCCGGCGGCCATGGGGCCGGCCTGGGCAGACTGCCGTGCAGTGACAGAGATATACATCCACGGGGACACACATCCATGTGAAGCAGGCGCTAGGGTCAGGGGTCGTCGAGCCTGGTCATGACCTTTATGAGCCCGATAGTTACGCCCTGTCTGGAAGGAGCTCATACATCCAGATGTAGTCACTAATATGAACCAGGAAGCAGCCCCCACTGTGTAGTGTCTTCAGTGGTGAACCAGCTAGACTATATGGCCTGCAGTAAGGACCTGGAAGGAGCCTATACATTCTGATGTAGCCACTAATGTACACCTAGGAGGAGCCTGTATTCTCTGTATGGGCTGCAGTCAGGACCTGGAAGGAGCCTGTATTCTCTGTATGGGCTGCAGTCAGGACCTGGAAGGAGCCTGTATTCTCTGTATGGCCTGCAGTAAGGACCTGGAAGGAGCCCATACATTCTGATGTAGCCACTAATATACACCTGAAAGGAGCCTGTATTCTCTGTATGGGCTGCAGTCAGGACCTGGAAGGAGCCTGTATTCTCTGTATGGCCTGCAGTAAGGACCTGGAAGGAGCCTGTATTCTCTGTAAAGGCTGCAGTCAGGACCTGGAAGGAGCCTGTATTCTCTGTAAAGGCTGCAGTCAGGACCTGGAAGGAGCCTGTATTCTCTGTAAAGGCTGCAGTCAGGACCTGGAAGGAGCCTGTATTCTCTGTAAAGGCTGCAGTCAGGACCTGGAAGGAGCCTGTATTCTCTGTAAAGGCTGCAGTCAGGACCTGGAAGGAGCCTGTATTCTCTGTATGGGCTGCAGTCAGGACCTGGAAGGAGCCTGTATTCTCTGTAAAGGCTGCAGTCAGGACCTGGAAGGAGCCTGTATTCTCTGTAAAGGCTGCAGTCAGGACCTGGAAGGAGCCTGTATTCTCTGTATGGGCTGCAGTCAGGACCTGGAAGGAGCCTGTATTCTCTGTAAAGGCTGCAGTCAGGACCTGGAAGGAGCCTGTATTCTCTGTAAAGGCTGCAGTCAGGACCTGGAAGGAGCCTGTATTCTCTGTAAAGGCTGCAGTCAGGACCTGGAAGGAGCCTGTATTCTCTGTAAAGGCTGCAGTCAGGACCTGGAAGGAGCCTGTATTCTCTGTAAAGG
The DNA here is from genome assembly GCA_033576535.1 of Allobates femoralis. Lineage (NCBI taxonomy): Eukaryota > Metazoa > Chordata > Amphibia > Anura > Aromobatidae > Allobates > Allobates femoralis. The sequence goes on from JARQOC010000095.1 coordinate 39,678, forward strand.
CTGCAGTCAGGACCTGGAAGGAGCCTGTATTCTCTAGACTCAACCGTGTACGTAGCTGGGTGCTGTTGATGTACGATGGTATGCCATCAGCGTCTTATTTTCAGGAGACGCCTTATATTAAGCACCTGTCATTGGAAGAAAAAGAATTGACAGAAAACCTGCAGTCCACATCCGAATAATGTAAGATGTAAAAATATCTTTATTTGAGGCAAAATGACACACAGATTAAAACCATTTAAAACCAATAACAAACATTACAAAAAGCCACAACAATAGTGGCCAGCACACAGCGACCAATGAGCTTCGCGCCTCACTTCCTATGGAGCAGTGAAAATGAAAGCAGCACTAGGAACAGTTCACCTCGGGTGCAGCGTCCAGCAGTATTCAGCTGTATACGATTACCAAAAAATTGGACAGCACTCCACATGGGCCAATAAAGAAAACGTGATGTGCAAGATGGAGTGCTGTCCAATTTTTTGGTAATCACTTCCTATGGAGATACATGGAGGACTTTGAGTTTCAAATTTAGCGCTGTAAGTGAGGCGCTAGGCTCATTGGTCGGCGCCAGCACACAGCGACCAATGAGCTTCGCGCCTCACTTACAGCGGTAAATTTGAAACTCAAAGTCCTCCATGTATCTCAATGGGAAGTGAGGTGCTATTCTCATTGGTCGCTGTGTGCTGGCGCCAACCAATGAGAATAGCGCCTCACTTACAGCGGTAAATTTGAAACTCAAAGTCCTCCATGTATCTCAATGGGAAGTGAGGCGCTATTCTCATTGGTTGGCGCCAGCACACAGCGACCAATGAGCTTCGCGCTTCACTTCCCATTGAGGTACATGGAGGACTTTGAGTTTCAAATTTACCGCTGTAAGTGAGGCGCTATTCTCATTGGTCGGCGCCAGCACACAGCGACCAATGAGAATAGCGCCTCACTTCCCATTGAGATACATGGAGGACTTTGAGTTTCACATTTACCGCTGTAAGTGAGGCGCGAAGCTCATTGGTCGGCGCCAGCACACAGCGACCAATGAGCTTCGCACCTCACTTCCTATGGAGATACATGGGAGGACTTTGAGTTTCAAATTTACTGCTGTAAGTGAGGCGCTATTCTCATTGGTCGGCGCCAGCACACAACGACCAATGAGAATAGCGCCTCACTTCTCATTGAGATATAATGGAGGACTTTGAGTTTCAAATTTACTCAAAGTCAAACTCAAAGTCCTCCATGTATCTCAATGGCCAGTGAGGCTTCTCTCATTGTACTCATGACAGTAGCAACATTAACCCCTTACATTCCGTTTTATCTGTAATTTCTATAACACAGTGTGTAGTTGTACTGCCACTGCGAAGTTAACCCCCTTTTATACCATTTCTGCCTTAACTCCATACTTTGTAGTCTCTATTACTACTGCCAGTAGGAACATTAACCCCTTATATTCCATTATTGTTGTTATTTCTATTACACAGTGTATAGTTGTAATGACACTGCGAAATTAACCCATTATATACCAGTTCAGCATTAACTGCATATTTGGTAGTGTTTATAACTCCTGCCACTGCTACATTAACCCCTTGAACACCATTTTTGATATAATTTACAGCGCTGAGTCTGTTGTGGGAGTGCCTGTGGGACATTAACTCCTTCAATAACATTTTTGATATCATTATAAGTTCCTACTCTGTTATAGTCCTGTTAGTCGGACATTAACTCTTTCTACTCCTCCACTATATTGCTACCCTCACAGTTCTGCCTACATCGCCTACTTAGTGATATATCTGGGGTTTAAGTCTATTATTTAAAACTCTTAAAAAAATTATATACAGATTCTAGACTCCCGATTCTTTAGAATCGGGCTCACAGCTAGTCTAATATATAATTAACTAAGCAAGTGTTTACAAATAATATTTACACCACAAATCCTCTATAGGGTACCAAAGTCAATAAGCAACACAGAGATTACCAGAGGGAATACAATGGACAATGATAAGGGAAAATTTTTTTTTTTTTTTATTATTAAATAAATACTTTCATAGAAAATATATACAATCATATACATAGATGCAAATGCTGAAGGTGATGAAGAAATCTTCCACGGACAGCACCAGGACCAATATCCTGTTTTATAGCCACGCAGTCCAACCGATCTAAATAGAGGAGTGCCAAGCGATATATATCCAGATGGAATAGACCAACACTGGAAGATCCTGTTACAGAGCCTAGGAAACAAGCAGGAGATAATGAGGAGTGAAAAAGATTAGAAGGAACCAAACTTGTCAGCCCCCTCCTATTGACAAGACTCCTCGTCCCCTAATGGTGCCGTCACACAGCACGATCTGGCCAGCGATGTCGGAAGCGATGCGCGGGTGCCCGCTTGCTTCCGACATCGCTGGCCAGCTGTCACACAGCATCGCTGTGGCCGGCGACACCGCAGCGATGCGGGCGGTGACATCGCTCGCTGGGCTGGGCTCAGCCCAGTGAGCGATCCGCAGCAACGCTGCGGTATAGGCTGGATCGCCGCTGACATCGCTCTGGCGATGTCACACGGCGCGATCCAGCCTTATCGCAGGTCGCAGGTTGACAGGTTTACGGTTCTTCCCGTAAACCTGTCAACCTGCGACCAGCGATAAAACGCGGTCGCGCCGCTCGTTTACACAGCGCGACGTCGCTAGCGACATTGCTGATACGTCACTTTTTCGGCGATGTCGCTAGCGACGTCGCCAGGTGTGACGGCACCTTAAGAATCCTGTGAAATTTAATTCCTCATTTATTCCATGGGGGGTGACCGATTTAAGGAGGAAGATCCACCTTGACTCCAATTGTAAGAGTAGCTTCCTCCTGTCACCCCCCCCCCTTGGATAAGGTGGTAGTTTCTCCAGACCTAGGACCCTGCATCCAGTTGTACGTCCCCCATGGTGTAACAAGAAGTGTGAGGCCACCGATGTGAGACTCAGGCCCTTTTCCAGATGTTCACTGGCCAGATTTATAGTTGAAAAATGTTTTTGGATCCGTTTTTTAAGCTCCTGTCCCGTCATCCCCACATAAACTTTCCTACAGGGACATATCAAAGCATAAACCACCCACGTGGTTCTGCAATTGCTATAGTACCTCAGGGAGTGTTTTACATTATCCTGTGGATTGATGAAAATTTCTTTAGTGCGTATATTAAGCACCTGGGTCACCCTCCTTCCCCACTGCGGCTTATTTTCAGGGGGCGCCTTATATTAAGCACCTGGCTCACCCTCCTTCCCCACTGCGGCTTATTTTCAGGGGGCACCTTATATTAAGCACCTGGCTCACCCTCCTTCCCCACTGCAGCTTATTTTCAGGGGGCGCCTTATATTAAGCACCCATATAGTATGAGATTCAATGGCTAGCACACGATAGGTGCGGGGGTATGGTGCTAGTGAAGGAGGCTCGTAAGTCAGAATCACTGCACACATACACTTAGGGAGTTTTTTTTGCTTGTTAGTGAAATGTATTGAAACAAGTACTCTTATAGTGACTGCGACAGAATGACGTTTCGGTCATTCAAGATCTTGATCACATAAGTCGCTGAAAAAAACGGAGATATATACAATCAGGTGCTGCTGTTACATAGATTACATATTTACATTATATTTACAGCATAAAATACATGTAAAGTCTAGTATATCCATGTCTGACATCTGGGGATGCTCATAGGAGAAATGCCAAGACTATGGTAAATATGAGAGTATGACTATACAAGTACTGAGAGTGAGATAGGAGGGCACAGATGGCTGCATCATTATTCAAAGTCAATAGTCATGTGTGGAGAAGATATTGAAGCATAATATAACAAGAGAACATGCCTACCCTTGAGCTATGTTGTGGTCCTTATGGTCAGTATAGGAACAGCGGGTATGCCTGGATAGAGGGATTGGTATGTTTAGATTAGAAGGGGAGAAGGAATTAATGATGGTGGAGGAATAGGGTGGTAGAGTTACTTATCATGCATGGTGATAAGAGTTTGCTACATATAAGTGCCTAATAGCCATAGTGTGTATTTAAAACCCCTTGTGGTGTCATAGAACCTTCTAGAAAGATCTAGTTCAATCCCCATTGGTGAAAATTCATTCATGAGCCAGTGTGAGTACAAAGGATCAGGCGGCAACATGAGTCAGAAGACGGGGGGCGGCATCGTGACCTGCAGACAGTCAGTCAGATAATGTGCTGAGTGCGATGTCCCCTGCTCCTGAGTCCTGCAATACAGTGTTTGCGGTTAGTCACTGTTTGTGTGCTCTGAAGATAAGAATGACAGCTGTGCGTGATCGGGATGAGAGGGAGGAGGAGGGCTAGGAGTGTGTGAGACTTGCCTGGACTGGCTGTACACAGTGCACTTTCATTTTCTTTATAATATAAGAGCAGCAATTGGCTCTGTGACGCTGTCTCCTATCTGTGTGTCCACTCCCTGCAGCAAGGGAGTGTGAGATGATTGGTCACTTCATTAGTCACTCTACCTCTGTGTATGTGTTTAGTGACTCCTGGCTGTGACCTGTCCCAGAGCAGCCAGTGCTGTGTGCAGATTGTTGGAGAAGAACTTGGAGATCATTACATCAGTAATTGTAAGCTACAGGACTGTAGCCAGCAGGTGAGGGGGAGACAGAGTGGCAAGTGAGTGTGAGGCTACCTTCACATTTGCAGACCCCTCTGCAGCGTTCTGCAGAGGGGATCCGCAATGTGACCGCAGCACCACAAGCCCCTATCTTTATAATGGGAGCGCACGCTGCTGCGCTTGACAGCGCATGACCGTGCGCACCCATTCATTGCCATATGTGATCTATGCACAGGCGGATGTCCGCGCACAAATCACCCAGTCTCGTCCGCACCAGAAATGCAACATGTCACGTTCGTGGTGCGGACGAGACTGTTTGATTTGTGCTCCGGCGCCCGCCTGTGCACAGATCACACATGGCAGTGAATGGGTGCGCACAGTCATGCGCAGTCAAGCACAGCACTGTGCACTCCATTATAAACATAGGGGCTGGCGGTGCTGCGCTCACATTGCAGATCCCCTCCACAGAACGCTGCGGAGGGGTCCACAAATGTGAACACAGCCTTAGTGACCAGTAGCAGCACATGATTGCGGCCCTGAGTGTATAACATGGTGGCAGTAAGGGCCACGTTGCACGCATCAATTTGATGAACGATATCGCTTAAGCGACCTACTTTTTTAATGGCTTAAGCGATATCGTTTGTGCGTCGCTGCGTGTAACCAAGCGATATTTCATTGAAAAATCGTCTGATTGTTTGAGCGCAGATTTGTGAACCTGTTCACAAATCTATCGGTCGGCCGCTGGACACAGCATCGCTGCATGTGACACCAGGAGACCAGCGATCAGCGAGCTCCAAGCACTGCATGGTCAATCCATAAACATCGGGTTACAAAGCGCCCCGCTGCGCCTAGTAACCCGATGTGTACCATAGTTACCAGCGATCTCGCTGGTCCACATCGCTGGTGAGTCTGCCTGTGTGACAGCTCACCAGCGATGTGAACGATATTGTTAGCGATTGCTCGTGCATGGGATCACTAACAATATCGTTCATCAAATTGAAGTGTGTGACGTGGCCCTAAGTGTGAGTGTAGCTAGTGGAAACAGGTGAGTGTGGCCCCCAGGACAGCATGAATGTTTTCTTTAAAGGAAACCTATCACCTAGTTTAACTATCACTACTGGTCCCTGCATCTTCCCAGCACATCCCTAACCATCCCTGTCTGACCTAAATGTGAATTATAATTGTTGAAAAAAACAATTTACACACTTACTTTTGTCCCCTCGTTCTGTGGGCGCTCCTAGACAGGTGGCTGATGGGTGGTCTACCCGGACGGGTCCATTTCCTCCCCCTCGCTGCTGGTATCATGCCCCAGTGGGTGTGATAATTCTTTCAGGAAAGTGGTCCAAATTTCATATTCATGGATTCTCCTTCCGGGTATGACACGCTGCTGGACGGTTGTCATTTCTGGTCCGGTGCATTGAGGGGGTGTTTTGGTTATACTGGCCGGCTCCGGGGCATGTGCAGTGCACATTCCGAAGCTGTCCCGCAACCGATAATCACCCACAATGCACCGGACCGGAAATAACAACCGCCCAGCAGTGTGTCATACCCGGAAGGAGAATCCATGAATATGAAATTTGGACCACGTTCCTGAAAGAATTATCACACCCACTGGGGCATGATACCAGCAGCGAAGGGGAGGAAATGGACCAGGGAAGACCGCCCACCCATCTACGACCGGCCACAGAACGGGGGACAAAAGCAAGCGTGTAAAACGCTTTTTTTCCCCCACATTTATAATTCACAATTAGGTGAGACAGGGATGGCTAGGAAGGTGCAGGGACAGGTAGTGAAAGGTTAGAGGGTATAAACTAGGTGACAGGTGGTTCCGTTTAAGTTTGCACACTCTGCTCAGCGAAGCAGGTGAAGAACCTGAGTCTGACCGCCATTACTTTATAATGTCTCAATGGCTGTGCTGTGCCGTTATGCCGAGATCATGTGGCAATGTGCTCAAGGCTGGGCTGCAACTGGGCAACATATAGTAGGTATATTGCGAAAAATCACTGCATCTGGTCTTTTTTTTTTCCAATATATCTTATCTTACTGTAAACAGTTAAAAGATTACCTAGCAGCCTGGCACACACACAGAGGCTGGTTTCAGTCCCGTTTGCTAAAATCTGCAAAATTACTGTGTATTGCTAAGCTAAAAGCAATAGGCTATGTGCCAACTTAGTGTTTTTGCTGTGTTTTTTCATTTATTTATTTGAAGATTTTCCCAAAATCAGCAAAATCTGTTGGATTTCTGAATACTGTGCCAACCTTCAGTTTTTTTCCTTGTGTTTTTAGGTGCAGAAAAAAGAAGCAGCACCCTCATTCTTTGTGCATTTTCCCCTGCATGTTCCATATAGACGATTAAAGGGAAACCGCTGGGCAAAAAAGGTACCAGCCCCGGACCGGATTGTGCCGCAGTGTGAAAAGTCGACTGTCAATCAGCATCATGTTGGAACTTCGCAGTCACTTTCCATCAACAGAGCAGAGCAGAAAAGAAGCTACTCTGACAATCTGACATCAGTGGAAGCCGCAGAATGGCCAGCAGGAGTGGTCTGTGAATTCTCTGATCTGCCAGAGATCAGTGGGCACAATAAGCAGGTAGTTAGCAATGGCCTGCCAGTTAACTCTTAGGGCGGCTGGGGTACAGGATAATGACACTGGGGGTACAGGATAATGACACTGGGGGTACAGGATAATGACACTGGGGTACAGGATAATGACACTGGGGGTACAGGATAATGACACTGGGGGTACAGGATAATGACACTGGGGGTACAGGATAATGACACTGGGGGTACAGGATAATGACACTGGGGGTAACAGGATAATGACACTGGGGGTACAGGGTAATGACACTGGGGGTACAGGATAATGACACTGGGGGGTACAGGATAATGACACTGGGGGTACGGGATAATGACACTGGGGGTACAGGATAATGACACTGGGGGTACAGGATAATGACACTGGGGGTAACAGGATAATGACACTGGGGTACAGGATAATGACACTGGGGGTAACAGGATAATGACACTGGGGGTACAGGATAATGACACTGGGAGTACAGGATAATGACACTGGGAGTACAGGATAATGACACTGGGGTACAGGATAATGACACTGGGGGTAACAGGATAATGACACTGGGGGTACAGGATAATGACACTGGGGTACAGGATAATGACACTGGGGGTACAGGATAATGACACTGGGGGTACAGGATAATGACACTGGGGTACAGGATAATGACACTGGGGTACAGGGTAATGACACTGGGGGTAACAGGATAATGACACTGGGGGTACAGGATAATGACACTGGGGGTACAGGATAATGACACTGGGGGTACATGATAATGACACTGGGGTACAGGATAATGACACTGGGGTACAGGATAATGACACTGGGGGTACGGGATAATGACACTGGGGTACAGGGGTAATGACACTGGGGGTACAGGATAATGACACTGGAGGTACAGGATAATGACACTGGGGTACAGGATAATGACACTGGGGTACAGGATAATGACACTGGGGGTACAGGATTAATGACACTGGGGGTACAGGATAATGACACTGGAGGTACAGGATAATGACACTGGGGTACAGGATAATGCACATGGGGGTACAGGATATATGACAACTGCGGTACAGAATAATGCCATTGTCATTATCCTGTACCCCAGGTCATTATCTTGTACCCCCAGTGTCATCCTGTACCCCAGTGTCATTATCCTGTACCTCCAGTGTCATTATCCTGTACCCCCAGTGTCATTATCCTGTACTCCCAGTGTCATTATCCTGTACCCCCAGTGTCATTATCCTGTACCTCCAGTGTCATTATCCTGTACCCCAGTGTCATTATCCTGTACCCCCAGTGTCATTATCCTGTACCCCAGTGTCATTATCCTGTACCCCCAGTGTCATTATCCTGTACTCCCAGTGTCATTATCCTGTACCCCCAGTGTCATTATCCTGTACCCCCAGTGTCATTATCCTGTACCCCAGTGTCATTATCCTGTACCCCCAGTGTCATTATCCTGTACTCCCAGTGTCATTATCCTGTACCCCAGTGTCATTATCCTATACCCCCAGTGTCATTATCCTGTACCCCCAGTGTCATTATCCTGTACCTCAGTGTCATTATCCTGTACCCCCAGTGTCATTATCCTGTACCCCAGTGTCATTATCCTGTACCCCCAGTGTCATTATCCTGTACTCCCAGTGTCATTATCCTGTACCCCAGTGTCATTATCCTGTACCCCAGTGTCATTATCCTGTACCCCAGTGTCATTATCCTGTACCCCCAGTGTCATTATCCTGTACCCCAGTGTCATTATCCTGTACCCCAGTGTCATTATCCTGTACCCCAGTGTCATTATCCTGTACCCCAGTGTCATTATCCTGTTCCCCCAGTGTCATTATCCTGTACCCCCAGTGTCATGTGCATTATCCTGTACCCACAGTGTCATTATCCTGTACCCCCAGTGTCATTATCCTGTACCCCCAGTGTCATTATCCTGTACCCCAGTGTCATTATCCTGTACCCCCAGTGTCAGTGTCATTATCCTGTACCCCAGTGTCATTATCCTGTACCCCCAGTGTCATTATCCTGTACCCCAGTGTCATTATCCTGTACCCCAGTGTCATTATCCTGTACCCCCAGTGTCATTATCCTGTACCCCAGTGTCATTATCCTGTACCCCCAGTGTCATTATCCTGTACCCCAGTGTCATTATCCTGTACCCCAGTGTCATTATCCTGTACCCCAGTGTCATTATCCTGTACCCCAGTGTCATTATCCTGTGCCCCAGTGTCATTATCCTGTACCCCCAGTGTCATTATCCTGTACCCCAGTGTCATTATCCTGTACCCCCAGTGTCATTATCCTGTACCCCCAGTGTCATTATCCTGTACCCCCCAGTGTCATTATCCTGTACCCCAGTGTCATTATCCTGTACCCCAGTGTCATTATCCTGTACCCCCAGTGTCATTATCCTGTACCCCCAGTGTCATTATCCTGTACTCCCAGTGTCATTATCCTGTACCCCCAGTGTCATTATCCTGTACACCAGTGTCAGCATTATTATCTTAGTGCTACTTTCTTTAAGTGCCTATCGCTCTCAATTAAATACCAGTTCTTTGATATAGCAGATTTAATAGCTCTATCCATGGGTCCAAATGCTGAGCACAACCTGTTGTATGAAGATTGAATAAATATCCACTGCCAGAAGCCTTGAGTGCGGCTCCATTTCTTCTCTATTTGATTGAATACGATGTGACGCATCTGCTGGCAGCAAGCACCGATATAATATTTCCAATCTTTAAGGAGTCTTTCTGCTTCTTCGATATAAGCAGATCTATCCTGTATGACAATGCCCCCTCCCTTGTCCGCTGCTCTTATTACAATGCCCCCTCCCTTGTCCGCTGCTCTTATTACAATGCCCCCTCCCTTGTCCGCTGCTCTTATTACAATGCCCCCTCCCTTGTCCGCTGCTCTTATTACAATGCCCCCTCCCTTGTCCGCTGCTCTTATTACAATGCCCCCTCCCTTGTCCGCTGCTCTTATTACAATGCCCCCTCCCTTGTCCGCTGCTCTTATTACAATGCCCCCTCCCTTGTCCGCTGCTCTTATTACAATGCCCCCTCCCTTGTCCGCTGCTCTAATTACAATGCCCCCTCCCTTGTCCGCTGCTCTTATTACAATGCCCCCTCCCTTGTCCGCTGCTCTTATTACAATGCCCCCTCCCTTGTCCGCTGCTCTTATTACAATGCCCCCTCCCTTGTCCGCTGCTCTTATTACAATGCCCCCTCCCTTGTCCGCTGCTCTAATTACAATGCCCCCTCCCTTGTCCGCTGCTCTTATTACAATACCCTTGTTGTATTTCAAGCTTTTTATGGCTGCTGTTTCTTTTTTCGTTAGATTTTTACCATCTTTCTGTGGGTTATTTGCTTTGACCAGTGTGTCCTAAGTCAGTTAGTGAAAGATCCTGAAAGGTTTCCAGGATGTGCCCCCTGCTCTCCAATGGATAAAAGTGAGACTTAGTTTTGAAGATATCAGAATTGTCATTATTATCAACTCCATGGGAGTCTACTGTGCCCTCATTGGCTTTTAATGCAAAATGTCTTTTTAAAGTAAGTTTGCGAATAAATTGCTGCACATCTATAAATAGGTCGAAGTTATCTGGTTCCTTTGATGGACACAGCCCAATTGACCATGTACCGGCTGAGACCAACAATAGGTTTGAGGTTCTTAAAAGAAGAGAAACATTTTGGATATACAGCCTAGATACCAGGGGCGTAACTACAATAGGTGCAGGGGTTGCGATCGCACCTGGGCCCTGCAGCCTAGGGGGCCCCAAAAGTCCCTTTGGCCTATAGAAAATGACTAATACTATTAAAGATTTGCAATAATTGGGGGCCCCGTTAGAGCTTTCGCATCGGGGCCCCTGGGCCTGAAGTTACGCCACTGCTAGATACCTTAAAACCGAAAGGGTTAAACTTGGTTACTGAGCTAATATAGTTTTTTCCCTGACCATATTTTTCTCTTTCTTCTCTCTTCTGGATATATGAGAAGCTTGTCCTCTCAGTACTCTTTGGGTAAATTGCATTGCATTCACCTCTATTTTATCTATTTACTTATTATATATGGCACGCTTATCACTTTCTTCCACACAATCTCAGAGAGGTTAGTATTCTATTTTCTAAGAACTGCTCTTTGCTGCCCCTGGAGGCGGACAATTGCAGTACTTTCTGCCTGCGGGTCTGTTAGCCATGGAAACTGACTCCAGAGATTGGACTGGGTACCAAATCTAGCACCATCTTGTGGCTTGAATAAAAATTACTGTCTTTTTACAATATGCACATTCACTTCTAAGAACTGCTCTTTGCTGCCCCTGGAGGCGGACAATTGCAGTACTTTCTGCCTGCGGGTCTGTACCCATAGGAACTGACTCCAGAGGTCGGACTGGGTACCAAATCTAGCACCATCTTGTGGCTTGAATAAAAATTACTGTCTTTTTACAATATGCACATTCACTTCTAAGAACTGCTCTTTGCTGCCCCTGGAGGCGGACAATTGCAATACCTTCTGCCTGCAGGTCGGTAGCCGTGGGAACTGACTCCAGAGGTTGGACTGGGTACCAGATCCAGCGACACCTTGTGGTCTGGTTAAAAATTACAGTCTTTTCACAATATGCCCAATCCATTTATATAGAGAGGGTTATAACCACACATCATTCACTTGAGCACTTTTCTAGCTTTTAAAAAAATTTTTAAAAAGATTTTTATTATCACTTTTATTACAACGCTATTTATATATTCATAACTTATTGATAATCACTTTTTATTTCACTTAATTCTCTTTTTATCTCAACTATTTACTAACACTCACTTCTCATATATATGTGTCTATCATTCAGTGGTTTTCTCTGATTTTATGTTGTACTATGAAGTTTTCTCCTGCTATTCTTTTCTTTTTATATTATCATTATTCTTGTCATGGGAACTTCTTCTTTTTCATGGTGAAATCTTGACAGTGTACCCAGGGGCGTAACTACAATAGGTGCAGGGGTTGCGATCGCACTCGGGCCCTACAGCCTAGGGGGCCCCAAAAGTCCCTTTGGCCCATAGAAAAAGACTACTACTATTAAAGATTTGCAATAATTGGGGGCCCCGTTGGAGCTTTCGCATCGGGGCCCCTGGGCCTTAAGTTACGCCACTGAGTGTACCCTCTTGTAAATACATCTAGGAACTGCCTCTGGAACCATACCGTGCTAAGACACATGAGCGCCATCTTGTGTCTAGATTATAGTATACGGTGTTAAAACTTTTTTGGATGTCTCAAGGATGTAGGATCTCTTGTGGATGCGGCCTAATATCTGTATCAAACCCTTTTTTCTCTAGTGATATACCCTGGTGTGGAATGGAACCTGGGGTGTTGATATGCAATGCTTGTATATTTTCCTGTCGAGCCACCACTCAGGAATACACATATGTTTTTTATCGATATTTAATTTACTTCTTTTTTAATCAGTATTGAAAATATTATTCATCTTATGAAACAATTATATTAGATATTTTATAGCAATACATTTTATGTCTTAATAAATTTTTTTCTAGTACATATATATTTTTATAGTTTCCTATCCTACTTTTATATTGATCCTATTCTCCATATTTTATGACTTTTTAACCACACAATCCCCTATTTTAACAGCTTCACTATAAAAATCATTGGTGGCGCTCATCACTAAACAATAGAGTCCCATCTGTATATGTGAAGACCTCAGGTTCTAGTCCAATATGAGTAAGAAGTAGGTGCTAAACAGCACTGGATGAACCCATCTTTTTATGTGTTTTCTTGCTTTTATTTGCCTCATTTTTAAAAAAAATATGATCTGGAGAGCATTGATTGTTATCTATGAAAGCATTAAGCACTTTTTTTCAATACTTTTGAGTTGTATTTGATGGTTTGTGGAAAAATTGCGCCAAAATGGGCAGATCCTCCCATTTCTGATGATGTGGATGTCATCATCAGTAAACAGATGACACCTCTTTTTTGTGGAGTTAGGGGCTATAAAAACCCCCTCTGTGACTATGATTGTAATATCCCTGAGGAAGGCGCCGGGTGGGGCGCTGAAACGCGTAGGAGAAGGAGGAATAAAAAGGATGGAAATCCGACTGGCTCTTTGGTGAGTTTTATTTGGCCCTGGAGCAGCGCGGACCGTGGTACACCAGCACTCCCATCATTTCTTTAAAACCTAATAAAAGTCATTGGTAAATACTTGCTGTGTAGGTTGGGGTGCTGTTCTTCAGACAATGATGAATTCGGCTTTACTGCTTCTACATCGATGTTTCTCTACGCCAGTCCTCAGGAGCCACCGATGGATGATGTCTTCAGGAGTTCCAGACTGGCCCAGACTGAGCTGTGATGGTTCTATTGAAAGAGTCTGCTGTGATGTCATAGATGACCAACTGCCACTGTTGTCATGGGAACAACTGCTGGTCATGTGATCAAGTTGGAATCTTGGCATCAGGCTGGATTCACACTGCAGTTTGAAACCAGCCTTACACTGTGTGCAGAATTAATAGGCAGATGAGTATTGTGATCACATGATCCTTTTTATCCATGTTGTCCTACTCCAAGCTGTACAGGCTGAGAGCCAACTACCAATTCAGTAAATCAGGTTGATGGCATCTCTGTAATGAGGAGGGGTGTGGAGTAATGACATAAACACCCTATATAAGGTGTGCTTAATTATTAGGCAAATGCCTTTCCTTAGGCAAAATGGGTCAGAAGAGAGATGTGACGGGCTCTGAAAAGTCCACAATTGTGAGATGTCTTGCAGAGGGATACAGCAGTCTGGAAATTGCCAAACATTTGAAGCGCGATCACCGAACAATCGAGCGTTTCATGGCAAATAGCCAACAGGGTCGCAAGAAGCGTGAGGGCAAAAAAGGCGCAAAATAACTGCCCATGAATTGAGGAAAATCAAGTGTGAAGCTGCCAAGATGCCATTTGCCACCAGTTTTGCCATATTTCAGAGCTGCAACGTTACTGGAGTATCAAAAAGCACAAGGTGTGCCATACTCAGGGACATGGCCAAGGTAAGGAAGGCTGAAAAACCACCACCTCTGAGCAAGAAACAGAAGATGCAACGTCAAAACTGGGCCAAGAAATATCTTAAGACTGAATATTGAAAGCTTTTATGGACTGATGAAATGAGAGTGACTCTTGATGGGCAGATGGATGGGCCAGAGGCTGGATCAGTAAAGGGCAGAGAGCTCCACTCCAACTCAGACACCAGCAAGGTGGAGGTGGGTTACTGGTATGGGCTGGGATCATCAAAGATCAACTTGTGGGACCTTTTCGGGTTTAGGATGGAGTGAAGCTCAACTCCCGGACCTACTGCTAGTTTCTGGAAGACAACTTCTTCAAGCAGTGGTACAGGAAGAAGTCGGTATTGTTCAAGAAAAACATGATTTTCATGCAGGACAATGCTCCATCACATGCATCCAACTACTCCACAGCGTGGCTGGCCAGTAAAGGTCTAAAAGAAGAAAAAATAATGACATTGTCCCCTTGTTCACCTGATCTGAACCCCATAGAGAACCTGTGGTCCCTCCTAAAATGTGAGATCTACAGGGAGGGAAAACAGTACACCTCTGGGGACAGTGTCTGGAGGGAAAACAGCACACCTCTGGGGACAGTGTCTGGAGGCTGTGGTGGCTGCTGCACACAATGTTGAGCATAAACAGATCAAGCAGCTGACAGAATCTATGGATGGAGGCTGCTGAGCGTCAGCATAGAGAAAGGGGGCTATATTGGGCACTCATTTTTGGGGTTTTGTGTTTTTGCATGTCAGAAATGTTTATTTCTAAATTTTGTGCAGTTATATTGGTTTACCTGGTGAAAATAAACAAGTGAGATGGGAATAGATTTGTTTTTTATGAAGTTGCCTAATAATTCTGCACAGTAATTCTGCACACACAGATATCCTCCTAAGAGCCAAATCTAAAACCCCTCCAACTTCCAACAATATTAAGCTTTGATATTTATGAGTCTTTTGGGTGATTGAGAACATAGTTGTTGATCAATAATAAAAATAATCCTTTAAAATACAACTTGCCTAATAATTCTGCACTCGGTGCAGTGAAATTGCCTTTCGCCCCCGACATGTGGTACAATCCTGCAGTGTGTTAAATTAGTGACATACAGGAGCGTCTCAATGAATTAGAGGATCATGAAAAAGTGACTTTATTTCAATAATTTAATACATAAAGTGACACACATATTATATAGAGTCATAACACACAGAGGGATCTATGTCATGTGTTTATTTCTGATAATGTTGATGATTAATGAAAACCCCAAAGGTCATTATCTCAGAAAATTAAAGTAGGGAGGATGAAGGGTCTGAGAGATAAAATATGACCTAAATAGGTATCAGAGGCTTCACCTTGTGTGGTTGTGAGAGTCACAACCACTATAAAAGCAGATCACGGCTGCTGCAGTCCCCAGCGTGGTGCATATAGAGGAGGGAGGATGAAGGGTTAAACACCGCACTGCCGTATTCCACCGTATTAGTCAACACGTTTCAGGGCTCCCTGATTTATGGTAATATGAGATTGATTTGTCCTGAGGAAGGGGCCAGGGAGGCCTGAAATGCATTGACTAATAAATCAATATTATATTCACCCTTTGATGTCTCGTGGAATATGGCAGCATGGTGTTTAACCCTTCATCCTCCCACTTTAATTTTCTGAGATAATGACCTCTGGGTTTTCATTAATCATCAACATTAACAGAAATAAACACATGACATAGATCCCTCTGTGTGTAATGACTCTATATAATGGATGTGTGTCACTTTATGTATTGAATTACTGAAATAGTCACTTTTTCAGGATAGTCTAATTCATTGACATGCTCCTGTATGCACTGCAGGATTGTACCGCATGTCAGGGGTGAAAGGAGGGGACAACCCAACAATTGGCAACTGGGGAGGGAGAGGAGACAGATCATGGGCCAGATTTTGACCCTGAAACCTCCAGGGCGCAGCAGTCAGGGGCACTTAGCCAATGCACTGAGAAAGATTTCAATGAGATGCGCAGCGTTCTCCTGCGCTGTTATGTGGAGGACACTGCGGATCCATTGACTTCCATGCATTATTTGTGCGCTTGTGTACACTTGGTGATAAAACAAGCGCCTGTGAACGCACAAAAAATGCAACATGTAGCGTTCGGAGGGCGCACAAATTATGCGCAGCCAAATGCAGGTACCATGCATTTCCCATATTAAATATAGGAACGCAGCGCGCATGCGTTTGGCTGCGTTCAGTACGCTGAGTTCTGTGTTATCTACTGTATATAGAGGTGTTATCAGTCATTGTACAGGAGGAGGTGAGCTGTGATATCACCTATTGTGAATGGTGGATCCTTTGTTATCTACTGTATATAGAGGTGTTATCAGTCATTGTACAGGAGGAGGAGGTGAGCTGTGATATCATCTATTGTGAATGGTGGATCCTGTGTTATCTCCTGTATATAGAGGTGTTATCAGTCATTGTACAGGAGGAGGAGGTGAGCTGTGATATCACCTATTGTGAATGGTGGATCCTGTGTTATCTGCGTTCTGCAGAGGGGATCCGCAATGTGACCGCAGCACCACAAGCCCCTATCTTTATAATGGGAGCGCACGCTGCTGTGCTTGACAGCGCATGACCGTGCGCACCCATTCATTGCCATATGTGATCTATGCACAGGCGGATGTCCGCGCACAAATCACCCAGTCTCGTCCGCACCAGAAATGCAACATGTCACGTTCGTGGTGCGGACGAGACTGTTTGATTTGTGCTCCGGCGTCCGCCTGCGCACAGATCACACATGGCAGTGAATGGGTGCGCACAGTCATGCGCAGTCAAGCGCAGCGCTGTGCGCTCCCATTATAAACATAGGGGCTGGCGGTGCTGCGCTCACATTGCAGATCCCCTCCACAGAACGCTGCGGAGGGGTCCACAAATGTGAACACAGCCTTAGTGACCAGTAGCAGCACATGATTGCGGCCCTGAGTGTATAACATGGTGGCAGTAAGGGCCACGTTGCACGCATCAATTTGATGAACGATATCGCTTAAGCGACCTACTTTTTTAATGGCTTAAGCGATATCGTTTGTGCGTCGCTGCGTGTAACCAAGCGATATTTCATTGAAAAATCGTCTGATTGTTTGAGCGCAGATTTGTGAACCTGTTCACAAATCTATCGGTCGGCCGCTGGACACAGCATCGCTGCATGTGACACCAGGAGACCAGCGATCAGCGAGCTCCAAGCACTGCATGGTCAATCCATAAACATCGGGTTACAAAGCGCTCCGCTGCGCCTAGTAACCCGATGTGTACCATAGTTACCAGCGATCTCGCTGGTCCACATCGCTGGTGAGTCTGCCTGTGTGACAGCTCACCAGCGATGTGAACGATATTGTTAGCGATTGCTCGTGCATGGGATCACTAACAATATCGTTCATCAAATTGAAGTGTTGACGTGGCCCTAAGTGTGAGTGTAGCTAGTGGAAACAGGTGAGTGGCCCCCAGGACAGCATGAATGTTTTCTTTAAAGGAAACCTATCACCTAGTTTAACTATCACTACTGGTCCCTGCATCTTCCCAGCACATCCCTAACCATCCCTGTCTGACCTAAATGTGAATTATAATTGTTGAAAAAAACAATTTACACACTTACTTTTGTCCCCTCGTTCTGTGGGCGCTCCTAGACAGGTGGCTGATGGGTGGTCTACCCGGACGGGTCCATTTCCTCCCCCTCGCTGCTGGTATCATGCCCCAGTGGGTGTGATAATTCTTTCAGGAAAGTGGTTCAAATTTCATATTCATGGATTCTCCTTCCGGGTATGACACGCTGCTGGACGGTTGTCATCTCTGGTCCGGTGCATTGAGGGGGTGTTTTGGTTATACTGGCCGGCTCCGGGGCATGTGCAGTGCACATTCCGAAGCTGTCCCGCAACCGATAATCACCCACAATGCACCGGACCGGAAATAACAACCGCCCAGCAGTGTGTCATACCCGGAAGGAGAATCCATGAATATGAAATTTGGACCACGTTCCTGAAAGAATTATCACACCCACTGGGGCATGATACCAGCAGCGAAGGGGAGGAAATGGACCAGGGAAGACCGCCCACCCATCTACGACCGGCCACAGAACGGGGGACAAAAGCAAGCGTGTAAAACGCTTTTTTTCCCCCACATTTATAATTCACAATTAGGTGAGACAGGGATGGCTAGGAAGGTGCAGGGACAGGTAGTGAAAGGTTAGAGGGTATAAATTAGGTGACAGGTGGTTCCGTTTAAGTTTGCACACTCTGCTCAGCGAAGCAGGTGAAGAACCTGAGTCTGACCGCCATTACTTTATAATGTCTCAATGGCTGTGCTGTGCCGTTATGCCGAGATCATGTGGCAATGTGCTCAAGGCTGGGCTGCAACTGGGCAACATATAGTAGGTATATTGCGAAAAATCACTGCATCTGGTCTTTTTTTTTTCCAATATATCTTATCTTACTGTAAACAGTTAAAAGATTACCCAGCAGCCTGGCACACACACAGAGGCTGGTTTCAGTCCCATTTGCTAAAATCTGCAAAATTACTGTGTATTGCTAAGCTAAAAGCAATAGGCTATGTGCCAACTTAGTGTTTTTGCTGTGTTTTTTCATTTATTTATTTGAAGATTTTCCCAAAATCAGCAAAATCTGTTGGATTTCTGAATACTGTGCCAACCTTCAGTTTTTTTCCTTGTGTTTTTAGGTGCAGAAAAAAGAAGCAGCACCCTCATTCTTTGTGCATTTTCCCCTGCATGTTCCATATAGACGATTAAAGGGAAACCGCTGGGCAAAAAAGGTACCAGCCCCGGACCGGATTGTGCCGCAGTGTGAAAAGTCGACTGTCAATCAGCATCATGTTGGAACTTCGCAGTCACTTTCCATCAACAGAGCAGAGCAGAAAAGAAGCTACTCTGACAATCTGACATCAGTGGAAGCCGCAGAATGGCCAGCAGGAGTGGTCTGTGAATTCTCTGATCTGCCAGAGATCAGTGGGCACAATAAGCAGGTAGTTAGCAATGGCCTGCCAGTTAACTCTTAGGGCGGCTGGGGTACAGGATAATGACACTGGGGGTAACAGGATAATGACACTGGGGGTACAGGATAATGACACTGGGGTACAGGATAATGACACTGGGGGTACAGGATAATGACACTGGGGGTACAGGATAATGACACTGGGGGTACAGGATAATGACACTGGGGGTACAGGATAATGACACTGGAGGTACAGGATAATGACACTGGGGTACAGGATAATGACACTGGGGTACAGGATAATGACACTGGGGGTACAGGATAATGACACTGGGGGTACAGGTAATGACACTGGGGGTACAGGATAATGACACTGGGGGTACAGGATAATGACACTGGGGGTACGGGATAATGACACTGGGGGTACAGGATAATGACACTGGGGGTACAGGATAATGACACTGGGGGTACAGGATAATGACACTGGGGGTACAGGATAATGACACTGGGGGTACAGGATAATGACACTGGGGGTACAGGATAATGACACTGGGGGTACAGGATAATGACACTGGGGTACAGGATAATGACACTGGGGTACAGGATAATGACACTGGGGTACAGGATAATGACACTGGGGGTACAGGATAATGACACTGGGGTACAGGATAATGACACTGGGGTACAGGATAATGACACTGGGGTACAGGATAATGACACTGGGGGTACAGGATAATGACACTGGGGTACAGATAATGCCTGTCAGGATAATTGACACTGGGTACAGGTAATGACACAGGTACAGTAGTAATGACACATGGGTACAGATAATGACACTGGAGGTACAGATAATGACCAGTGTCATTATCTGTACCCATGTCATTATCTGATACCCCAGTGTCTATCCTGTACAGTGTCATTATCCTGTACCCCAGTGTCATTAATCTGTACCCCATGGTCATTATCCTGTACCCCAGTGTCATTATCCTGACCAGTGTCATTATCCTGTACCCCCAGTGTCATTATCCTGTACTCCCAGTGTCATTATCCTGTACCCCAGTGTCATTATCCTGTACCCAGTGTCATTATCCTGTACCCCAGTGTCATTATCCTGTACCCCAGTGTCATTATCCTGTACCCCAGTGTCATTATCCTGTACCCCAGTGTCATTATCCTGTACTCCCAGTGTCATTATCCTGTACCCCCAGTGTCATTATCCTGTACCCCCAGTGTCATTATCCTGTACCTCCAGTGTCATTATCCTGTACCCCCAGTGTCATTATCCTGTACCCCAGTGTCATTATCCTGTACCCCCAGTGTCATTATCCTGTACCCCAGTGTCATTATCCTGTACCCCAGTGTCATTATCCTGTACCCCAGTGTCATTATCCTGTACCCAGTGTCATTATCCTGTACCCCAGTGTCATTATCCTGTACCCCAGTGTCATTATCCTGTACCCCAGTGTCATTATCTTACCCCAGTGTCATTATCCTGTACCCCAGTGTCATTATCCTGTAAACACCATGTTTTCCGTCCCAGTGTCATTATCCTGTACCCCAGTGTCATTATCCTGTACCTCCCAGTGTCATTATCTGTACCCAGTGTCATTATCCTGTACCCCAGTGTCATTATCCTGTACCCCAGTGTCATTATCCTGTACCCCAGTGTCATTATCCTGTACCCCCAGTGTCATTATCCTGTACCCAGTGTCATTATCCTGTACCCCAGTGTCATTATCCTGTACCCCAGTGTCATTATCCTGTACCCCAGTGTCATTATCCTGTACCCCAGTGTCATTATCCTGTACCCCAGTGTCATTATCTGCTTCCCCAGTGTCATTATTCCTGTACCCCCAGTGTATTTGTCCAGTTTAGTGTCATTATCCTGTACCCCAGTGTCATTATCCTGTACCCCATCCTGTCGTCATTATCCTGTACCCCCAGTGTCATTATCCTGTACCCCAGTGATGCAGTGTCATTATCCTGTACCCCAGTGTCATTATCCTGTACCCCACACTGTCCAGTGTCATTATCCTGTACCCCAGTGTCATTATCCTGTACCCCAGTGTCATTATCCTGTACCCCAGTGTCATTATCCTGTACCCACAGTGTCATTATCCTGTACCCCAGTGTCATTATCTTGTACCCCAGTGTCATTATCCTGTACCCCCAGTGTCATTATCCTGTACCCACAGTGTCATTATCCTGTACCCCAGTGTCATTATCCTGTACCCCAGTGTCATTATCCTGTACCCCCAGTGTCATTATCCTGTACCCCCAGTGTCATTATCTGTACCCACAGTGTCCAGTAGTTCATTATCCTGTACCCCCAGTGTCATTTATCCTGTACCCCCAGTGTCATTATCCTGTACCCCAGTGTCATTATCCTGTACCCCAGTGTCATTATCCTGTACCCCAGTGTCATTATCCTGTACCCCATTGTCCGGTCAGCATTATTATCTTAGTGCTACTTTCTTTAAGTGCCTATCGCTCTCAATTAAATACCAGTTCTTTGATATAGCAGATTTAATAGCTCTATCCATGGGTCCAAATGCTGAGCACAACCTGTTGTATGAAGATTGAATAAATATCCACTGCCAGAAGCCTTGAGTGCGGCTCCATTTCTTCTCTATTTGATTGAATACGATGTGACGCATCTGCTGGCAGCAAGCACCGATATAATATTTCCAATCTTTAAGGAGTCTTTCTGCTTCTTCGATATAAGCAGATCTATCCTGTATGACAATGCCCCCTCCCTTGTCCGCTGCTCTTATTACAATGCCCCCTCCCTTGTCCGCTGCTCTAATTACAATGCCCCCTCCCTTGTCCGCTGCTCTAATTACAATGCCCCTCCCTTGTCCGCTGCTCTTATTACAATGCCCCCTCCCTTGTCCGCTGCTCTTATTACAATGCCCCCCCCTTGTCCGCTGCTCTTATTACAATGCCCCTCCCTTGTCCGCTGCTCTTATTACAATGCCCCCTCCTTGTCCGCTGCTCTTATTACAATGCCCCCTCCCTTGTCCGCTGCTCTTATTACAATGCCCCCTCCCTTGTCCGCTGCTCTAATTACAATGCCCCCTCCCTTGTCCGCTGCTCTTATTACAATGCCCCCTCCCTTGTCCGCTGCTCTTATTACAATGCCCCCTCCCTTGTCCGCTGCTCTTATTACAATGCCCCCTCCCTTGTCCGCTGCTCTTATTACAATGCCCCTCCCTTGTCCGCTGCTCTAATTACAATGCCCCCCCCTTGTCCGCTGCTCTTATTACAATGCCCCCTCCCTTGTCCGCTGCTCTTATTACAATGCCCCCTCCCTTGTCCGCTGCTCTTATTACAATGCCCCTCCCTTGTCCGCTGCTCTTATTACAATGCCCCCTCCCTTGTCCGCTGCTCTTATTACAATGCCCCCTCCCTTGTCCGCTGCTCTAATTACAATGCCCCCTCCCTTGTCCGCTGCTCTAATTACAATGCCCCCTCCCTTGTCCGCTGCTCTTATTACAATGCCCCCTCCCTTGTCCGCTGCTCTTATTACAATGCCCTTGTTGTATTTCAAGCTTTTTATGGCTGCTGTTTCTTTTTTCGTTAGATTTTTACCATCTTTCTGTGGGTTATTTGCTTTGACCAGTGTGTCCTAAGTCAGTTAGTGAAAGATCCTGAAAGGTTTCCAGGATGTGCCCCCTGCTCTCCAATGGATAAAAGTGAGACTTAGTTTTGAAGATATCAGAATTGTCATTATTATCAACTCCATGGGAGTCTACTGTGCCCTCATTGGCTTTTAATGCAAAATGTCTTTTTAAAGTAAGTTTGCGAATAAATTGCTGCACATCTATAAATAGGTCGAAGTTATCTGGTTCCTTTGATGGACACAGCCCAATTGACCATGTACCGGCTGAGACCAACAATAGGTTTGAGGTTCTTAAAAGAAAAGAAACATTTTGGATATACAGCCTAGATACCAGGGGCGTAACTACAATAGGTGCAGGGGTTGCGATCGCACCTGAGCCCTGCAGCCTAGGGGGCCCCAAAAGTCCCTTTGGCCTATAGAAAATGACTAATACTATTAAAGATTTGCAATAATTGGGGGCCCCATTAGAGCTTTCGCATCGGGGCCCCTGGGCCTGAAGTTACGCCACTGCTAGATACCTTAAAACCGAAAGGGTTAAACTTGGTTACTGAGCTAATATAGTTTTTTCCCTGACCATATTTTTCTCTTTCTTCTCTCTTCTGGATATATGAGAAGCTTGTCCTCTCAGTACTCTTTGGGTAAATTGCATTGCATTCACCTCTATTTTATCTATTTACTTATTATATATGGCACGCTTATCACTTTCTTCCACACAATCTCAGAGAGGTTAGTATTCTATTTTCTAAGAACTGCTCTTTGCTGCCCCTGGAGGCGGACAATTGCAGTACTTTCTGCCTGCGGGTCTGTTAGCCATGGAAACTGACTCCAGAGATTGGACTGGGTACCAAATCTAGCACCATCTTGTGGCTTGAATAAAAATTACTGTCTTTTTACAATATGCACATTCACTTCTAAGAACTGCTCTTTGCTGCCCCTGGAGGCGGACAATTGCAGTACTTTCTGCCTGCGGGTCTGTACCCATAGGAACTGACTCCAGAGGTCGGACTGGGTACCAAATCTAGCACCATCTTGTGGCTTGAATAAAAATTACTGTCTTTTTACAATATGCACATTCACTTCTAAGAACTGCTCTTTGCTGCCCCTGGAGGCGGACAATTGCAATACCTTCTGCCTGCAGGTCGGTAGCCGTGGGAACTGACTCCAGAGGTCGGACTGGGTACCAAATCTAGCACCATCTTGTGGCTTGAATAAAAATTACTGTCTTTTTACAATATGCACATTCACTTCTAAGAACTGCTCTTTGCTGCCCCTGGAGGCGGACAATTGCAATACCTTCTGCCTGTAGGTCGGTAGCCGTGGGAACTGACTCCAGAGGTTGGACTGGGTACCAGATCCAGCGACACCTTGTGGTCTGATTAAAAATTACAGTCTTTTCACAATATGCCCAAATCCATTTATATAGAGAGGGTTATAACCACACATCATTCACTTGAGCACTTTTCTAGCTTTTAAAAAATTTTTTAAAAAGATTTTTATTATCACTTTTATTACAACGCTATTTATATATTCATAACTTATTGATAATCACTTTTTATTTCACTTAATTCTCTTTTTATCTCAACTATTTACTAACACTCACTTCTCATATATATGTGTCTATCATTCAGTGGTTTTCTCTGATTTTATGTTGTACTATGAAGTTTTCTCCTGCTATTCTTTTCTTTTTATATTATCATTATTCTTGTCATGGGAACTTCTTCTTTTTCATGGTGAAATCTTGACAGTGTACCCAGGGGTGTAACTACAATAGGTGCAGGGGTTGCGATCGCACTCGGGCCCTACAGCCTAGGGGGCCCCAAAAGTCCCTTTGGCCCATAGAAAAAGACTACTACTATTAAAGATTTGCAATAATTGGGGGCCCCGTTGGAGCTTTCGCATCGGGGCCCCTGGGCCTTAAGTTACGCCACTGAGTGTACCCTCTTGTAAATACATCTAGGAACTGCCTCTGGAACCATACCGTGCTAAGACGCATGAGCGCCATCTTGTGTCTAGATTATAGTATACGGTGTTAAAACTTTTTTGGATGTCTCAAGGATGTAGGATCTCTTGTAGATGCGGCCTAATATCTGTATCAAACCCTTTTTTCTCTAGTGATATACCCTGGTGTGGAATGGAACCTGGGGTGTTGATATGCAATGCTTGTATATTTTCCTGTCGAGCCACCACTCAGGAATACACATATGTTTTTTATCAATATTTAATTTACTTCTTTTTTAATCAGTATTGAAAATATTATTCATCTTATTAAACAATTATATTAGATATTTTATAGCAATAAATTTTATGTCTTAATAAATTTTTTTCTAGTACATATATATTTTTATAGTTTCCTATCCTACTTTTATATTGATCCTATTCTCCATATTTTATGACTTTTTAACCACACAATCCCCTATTTTAACAGCTTCACTATAAAAATCATTGGTGGCGCTCATCACTAAACAATAGATTCCCATCTGTATATGTGAAGACCTCAGGTTCTAGTCCAATATGAGTAAGAAGTAGGTGCTAAACAGCACTGGATGAACCCATCTTTTTATGTGTTTTCTTGCTTTTATTTGCCTCATTTTGAAAAAAAATATGATCTGGAGAGCATTGATTGTTATCTATGAAAGCATTAAGCACTTTTTTTCAATACTTTTGAGTTGTATTTGATGGTTTGTGGAAAAATTGCGCCAAAATGGGCAGATCCTCCCATTTCTGATGATGTGGATGTCATCATCAGTAAACAGATGACACCTCTTTTTGTGGAGTTAGGGGCTATAAAAACCCCCTCTGTGACTATGATTGTAATATCCCTGAGGAAGGCGCCGGGTGGGGCGCTGAAACGCGTAGGAGAAGGAGGAATAAAAAGGATGGAAATCCGACTGGCTCTTTGGTGAGTTTTATTTGGGCCTGGAGCAGCGCGGACCGTGGTACACCAGCACTCCCATCATTTCTTTAAAACCTAATAAAAGTCATTGGTAAATACTTGCTGTGTAGGTTGGGGTGCTGTTCTTCAGACAATGATGAATTCGGCTTTACTGCTTCTACATCGATGTTTCTCTACGCCAGTCCTCAGGAGCCACCGATGGATGATGTCTTCAGGAGTTCCAGACTGACCCAGACTGAGCTGTGAAGGTTCTATTGAAAGAGTCAGCTGTGATGTCATAATGACCCACTGTTGTCATGGGAACAACTGCTGGTCATGTGATCAAGTTGGAATCTTGGCATCAGGCTGGATTCACACTGCAGTTTGAAACCAGCCTTACACTGTGTGCAGAATTAATAGGCAGATGAGTATTGTGATCACATGATACTTTTTATCCATGTTGTCCTACTCCAAGCTGTATAGGCTGAGAGCCAACTACCAATTCAGTAAATCAGGTGATGGCATCTCTGTAATGAGGAGGGGTGTGGAGTAATGACATAAACACCCTATATAAGGTGTGCTTAATTATTAGGCAAATGCCTTTCCTTAGGCAAAATGGGTCAGAAGAGAGATGTGACGGGCTCTGAAAAGTCCACAATTGTGAGATGTCTTGCAGAGGGATACAGCAGTCTGGAAATTGCCAAACATTTGAAGCGCGATCACCGAACAATCGAGCGTTTCATGGCAAATAGCCAACAGGGTCGCAAGAAGCGTGAGGGCAAAAAAGGCGCAAAATAACTGCCCATGAATTGAGGAAAATCAAGTGTGAAGCTGCCAAGATGCCATTTGCCACCAGTTTTGCCATATTTCAGAGCTGCAACGTTACTGGAGTATCAAAAAGCACAAGGTGTGCCATACTCAGGGACATGGCCAAGGTAAGGAAGGCTGAAAAACCACCACCTCTGAGCAAGAAACAGAAGATACAACGTCAAAACTGGGCCAAGAAATATCTTAAGACTGAATATTGAAAGGTTTTATGGACTGATGAAATGAGAGTGACTCTTGATGGCCAGATGGATGGGCCAGAGGCTGGATCAGTAAAGGGCAGAGAGCTCCACTCCAACTCAGACACCAGCAAGGTGGAGGTGGGTTACTGGTATGGGCTGGGATTATCAAAGATCAACTTGTGGGACCTTTTCGGGTTTAGGATGGAGTGAAGCTCAACTCCCGGACCTACTGCTAGTTTCTGGAAGACAACTTCTTCAAGCAGTGGTACAGGAAGAAGTCGGTATTGTTCAAGAAAAACATGATTTTCATGCAGGACAATGCTCCATCACATGCATCCAACTACTCCACAGCGTGGCTGGCCAGTAAAGGTCTAAAAGAAGAAAAAATAATGACATTGTCCCCTTGTTCACCTGATCTGAACCCCATAGAGAACCTGTGGTCCCTCCTAAAATGTGAGATCTACAGGGAGGGAAAACAGTACACCTCTGGGGACAGTGTCTGGAGGGAAAACAGTACACCTCTGGGGACAGTGTCTGGAGGCTGTGGTGGCTGCTGCACACAATGTTGAGCATAAACAGATCAAGCAGCTGACAGAATCTATGGATGGAGGCTGCTGAGCGTCAGCATAGAGAAAGGGGGCTATATTGGGCACTCATTTTTGGGGTTTTGTGTTTTTGCATGTCAGAAATGTTTATTTCTAAATTTTGTGCAGTTATATTGGTTTACCTGGTGAAAATAAACAAGTGAGATGGGAATAGATTTCTTTTTTATGAAGTTGCCTAATAATTCTGCACAGTAATTCTGCACACACAGATATCCTCCTAAGAGCCAAATCTAAAACCCCTCCAACTTCCAACAATATTAAGCTTTGATATTTATGAGTCTTTTGGGTGATTGAGAACATAGTTGTTGATCAATAATAAAAATAATCCTTTAAAATACAACTTGCCTAATAATTCTGCACACAGTGCAGTGAAATTGCCTTTCGCCCCCGACATGTGGTACAATCCTGCAGTGTGTTAGATTAGTGACATACAGGAGCGTCTCAATGAATTAGAGGATCATGAAAAAGTGACTTTTTCAATAATTTAATACATAAAGTGACACACATATTATATAGAGTCATAACACACAGAGGGATCTATGTCATGTGTTTATTTCTGATAATGTTGATGATTAATGAAAACCCCAAAGGTCATTATCTCAGAAAATTAAAGTAGGGAGGATGAAGGGTCTGAGAGATAAAATATGACCTAAATAGGTATCAGAGGCTTCACCTTGTGTGGTTGTGAGAGTCACAACCACTATAAAAGCAGATCACGACTGCTGCAGTCCCCAGCGTGGTGCATAGAGGAGGGAGGATGAAGGGTTAAACACCGCACTGCCGTATTCCACCGTATTAGTCAACACGTTTCAGGGCTCCCTGATTTATGGTAATATGAGATTGATTTGTCCTGAGGAAGGGGCCAGGGAGGCCTGAAATGCATTGACTAATAAATCAATATTATATTCACCCTTTGATGTCTCGCGGAATATGGCAGCATGGTGTTTAACCCTTCATCCTCCCACTTTAATTTTCTGAGATAATGACCTCTGGGTTTTCATTAATCATCAACATTAACAGAAATAAACACATGACATAGATCCCTCTGTGTGTAATGACTCTATATAATGGATGTGTGTCACTTTATGTATTGAATTACTGAAATAGTCACTTTTTCAGGATAGTCTAATTCATTGACATGCTCCTGTATGCACTGCAGGATTGTACCGCATGTCAGGGGTGAAAGGAGGGGACAACCCAACAATTGGCAACTGGGGAGGGAGAGGAGACAGATCATGGGCCAGATTTTGACCCTGAAACCTCCAGGGCGCAGCAGTCAGGGGCACTTAGCCAATGCACTGAGAAAGATTTCAATGAGATGCGCAGCGTTCTCCTGCGCTGTTATGTGGAGGACACTGCGGATCCATTGACTTCCATGCATTATTTGTGCGCTTGTGTACACTTGGTGATAAAACAAGCGCCTGTGAACGCACAAAAAATGCAACATGTAGCGTTCGGAGGGCGCACAAATTATGCGCAGCCAAATGCAGGTACCATGCATTTCCCATATTAAATATAGGAACGCAGCGCGCATGCGTTTGGCTGCGTTCAGTACGCTGAGTTCTGTGTTATCTACTGTATATAGAGGTGTTATCAGTCATTGTACAGGAGGAGGAGGTGAGCTGTGATATCATCTATTGTGAATGGTGGATCCTGTGTTATCTCCTGTATATAGAGGTGTTATCAGTCATTGTACAGAAGGAGGAGGTGAGCTGTGATATCACCTATTGTGAATGGTAGATCCAGTGTTATCTACTGTATATAGAGGTGTTATCAGTCATTGTACAGGAGGAGGAGGTGAGCTGTGATATCACCTATTGTGAATGGTGGATCCTGTGTTATCTACTGTATATAGAGGTGTTATCAGTCATTGTACAGGAGGAGATGAGCTGTGATATCACCTATTGTGAATGGTGGATCCTGTGTTATCTACTGTATATAGAGCTGTTATCTGTCATTGTACAGGAGGAGGAGGTGAGCTGTGATATCACCTATTGTGAATGGTGGATCCTGTGTTATCTCCTGTATATAGAGGTGTTATCAGTCATTGTACAGGAGGAGGAGGTGAGCTGTGATATCACCTATTGTGAATGGTGGATCCTGTGTTATCTCCTGTATATAGAGGTGTTATCAGTCATTGTACAGGAGGAGGTGAGCTGTGATATCACCTATTGTGAATGGTGGATCCTGTGTTATCTACTGTATATAGAGGTGTTATCAGTCATTGTACAGGAGGAGGTGAGCTGTGATATCACCTATTGTGAATGGTGGATCCTGTGTTATCTACTGTATATAGAGGTGTTATCAGTGATTGTACAGGAGGAGGAGGTGAGCTGTGATATCACCTACCCAACTTTTACGCAACATCAGTTAGAGTCAGAGTTCTTGGATATAAAATTGGTGGTCCACCCAGACGGCTCTCTGCAGACCAATATGTTTCGCAAAAAGACTTCTGTTAACGCATTACTCCATGCGACCTCAGCCCATACTCCCTCAACGATCTCAGCGATTCCCATAGGTCAATTCCTTAGAGCCTAGAGAGTGTGCTCAACAGAGGAATATTTTTAAGAATAGGTGAGTGACTTGAGAGACAGTTTGTTGGCTAGAGCATATAGTAAGAGGAACATGAAAAAATGGATACCAGAGGGCTCTAAACACCCCAAGAGCAAACCTCCTGACCCCTAAGCCAAAAATAGTAAGAGAGGGGGCTAAGATAGTAAGATTTATATCCACCTTTAATGACCAATGGGGGAATGTAAGACAGATTCTGGAGAGACAATGGGACATCTCTCAGGAATGCCTGAGAGAAGTACTTCCGACTCGCCCAATGTTGACAGCAAAGCGTGGTCAGAATCTAAGAGATTCTGTTGTTCACAGCCAATACACCTCAAAGAGTCAACCCATTATTGAGGGTGTGAAGCCCACTGTTGGTTTCTACCCCTGTGGGGGCTGTTTGGGGTGTACAAACATGGATAGGGCTAGAGTTTTCAAAGACTCTAGTGGTAAGGCTGGCTTCACACCATGGCAGAGTCCGGTCCGGGGCTGTCAGGCATGACATCAGCACACAGAACCAGAGAACCAAATGTGCCCTCCGGTCCTGTGTGCAGCCGGACGCACCTGCAGCTGCTAATGATTCAGGTCCGCGGCTCGCAGGGAGCTAGCCCTGAAATCACAGCGGCGTCGAGCCACCAGTGTCCGGTTCCCGGATCGTCCCGGACCGGGGCAATCCGGCCCCATAGGCTCCCATGGTAGGGAGCGCCCGAATCCGGGTGAATCCGGGATATGGGTTTTTATGCAGATTTTTCTCCCCGGACACAAAAACGTTGCAAGCAACGTTTTTGGTCTCCGGTGAGAAGAATCCGACTTCTCCTGGATTCATCCAGTGAGATGGAAACTGGATGGTAGAGAGCTGCCATCCGGCTCCATCCAGCCCCATAGGCTACTATGGGGCCTGAAACCGGTCCGGGTCTGTCTGGTTTACACCGGACAGCCCCGGACCAGACTGCGCCGTGGTGTGAAGCCAGCCTAAGAGGGAATATAAAATCAGAAAATATATTTGCTGCTCCACTATGAACGTAATTTATCATGCGACATGCCCTTGCGGCCCGATTTACATTGGGCTTACTACGCAGGAACTTCGCGTACGTATACGGGAGCATGCTCGGGATATTGAGGCAGCACAAACTTTTAAACCAAGAGATCTCCCCCTCAAAACCTTACCCCGTCATTTCCAATAGTTCCATAAATGTAATTCTAAAGGTACAGTCACACGCAGCAATTTTGCGAGCAATTTCACTGGCAATTTGCTGGTTGCAGTGAAATCATGGACACATTGTTACATTTGTACACAGCAATGTGTCCATGATTTCACTGCAACCAGCAAATTGCCAGTGAAATTGCTAGCAAAATTGCTGCGTGTGACGGTACCTTAAAGGTGCCATCACATGCCGCAATACCTCCTGGCGATATGCGGCGATCTAACGTGCGCGCTCCCAATTTTCTTGCTCACCTCAGATCGCCAATGGCGGCATCACACACTGCAATGTCGCCCTGAAGCTAAGGCGATGTGTCGCTCCGGAAATCGCCTATCCTACTGCGGAATCAATCTTGCCTCATTCCATTGCCACTTCACACTCCGCAATGACAATGGCAATGTGGGCGTACATGTTCAGCGCGGCGAGGTCTTAGGCATGCCACAGTGGTTCACACCGCGCCCCATACACGCTCATTGGACAACACAACAGCGTTACCATTGGTCAGCCTGCTCTGGAAGGCTGGATAATACATGACGCCATTGTGTATCGGAGCTTGTACCAAGTACACACTCGTGTCGTCAGTTGTGGCTCCTGCAACACACTTTCGCCACCCCCACCTTCACCTGCCCCAGGTGTCTCCCACCGGTGGTTCTTTGGTAACTATTTGGATAGCTATCCAGCGGATGTTTGTGTATGCTTATAACAGATGTGTGCTACGGTCTTTTCTACTGATCGTATTCATGTGTATTTATGTACTTATACCAATGCATGATATACTGTGATGGGGGTAGACAACTCTGTTTAATACATGTGACTGTATGATTTTGTCATCTTTGACAATCTGTATAAATACTAACACCAAAAACCAACTGTTGGATTGTAAAAACCATATGTACAGTCCAATGTGCCATGAAGGTGATGGAGCACTGTCCCCTGTCCTCACCCTGCCCTCCAAGTCATTTTATATAAATTAACTTGATTGCATTATCAGCGATGACTCTTTTTCTTTGTTTGTATACGGTCATTATTTATCTTAATTTTGTCTTTATTTATGTGATGTTGACAATTGTGTTTTTGTGTGTTTTTTTTGCAAATACCTTTTGTTTTTGTGCACAGTCGAACTAAAAAAAAAAAAAATAAAAACCTGTGTGTGTCGTCGTTACTTTGGGATCCAGGGCAGTTGCACATAGCTTTATGCTGTGCACAGAGGTATGTGATCCGTACAATGGTATAGATGGGTCCGTGCAGCATTGTCTGCTAATGTCCAGTACACAGGTCCAGCCCTTTGGCCCACACCAGACTGGCCCAGGTGGCAGGGCTGGTGGTATAGCCCACATGTAGGGCCGCCCCCCATTGGAATGGGCTGGCCGGCAGAGCTTTGGGGCTGGCACGGCAACGCGGCAGAGCAGACGGCGGCGGACATGGTAACATGGTAAATGAGCTGATGAGCTGTGGTCCGAACGCTCTGATAGCACCCCCCCCGGTCATCAAAAATTTCTAATTGCACCCCCCCCCCCCCCCCCACGGTCCTCAAATCAGGGCCGGCAGTCCAACACTGCCACCCGGGGCCAGATGCACCAGCCAGCCCCTGGCCCACACTGTATGCCATGACTGTGTGTACATGTCCATTATAATGATAATAATAATAATTTTTATTTATATTGGGCCAACATATTCTGCAGCGCTTCACAGAACAAAGCTCACATTTAAACAATCATAAGAAACAATTAGAAAATACAATACAATGCCAAAGACAGTACAATACAAAGCATGACATAATACAATAATTAGAGCAAAAAATGGCAGCCCTGCTCATAAGAGCTTACAATCTAACAATGAGGTGGGGGTGACAAGGTACAGGTGCTTATTTACAATGATGGTATAGTCAACCTGAGGAGATGGGGAACAGATAGGAGCAGAATAAGTGGCCACAACCCATCATTTGTGATCCACTTGAGACGGTGCAGATAGGCTATGTCTAGATGACTGACTAGGGATCATGATAGGCCGCCCTAAAAAGATGTGTTTTTAGGGATCGTCTAAAACTTTCTAAGTTGTGGATACACCTAATTTCTTGGGGTAGAGCATTCCAAAGAATTGGTGCGGCTCGGGAGAAGTCTTGGAGCCAGGAGTGGGAGGTTCGGATTAATGCAGAAGTGAATCTAATGATGTGTTTGGCCACATGGTAACGTGTCCACACACATGTTGTATGCAATGGTGTTTGTGGGGGATGTAGGGACACTTCCATACACACACGCAAACATGTGTGCACACACATACTTCAGTTCAGCCATGTCAACTCTGCCATGGCGTGGACCAATGCAGGCACATATGTGCATAGTGTGGTTTGTATCTTACCGCCATCACCTACACGCACACACATAGCCATTCTTAGTGTAATCCACTGTACTGCACAAGACCGCTCCTGTGTGACGCTTTGGCGCCTTGAAAGTGTGTTGCAGGAGCCACAATTGACGACACGAGCGTGTATTTGGTACAAACTCCGATAGACAATGGCGTCATGTATTATCCAGCCGTCCAGAGCAGGCTGACCAATGGTAACGCAGTTGTGTTGTCCAATGAGCGTGTATGGGGCACGGTAAACCACTGCGGCACGCCTATCTCTTCGCCGCTCTGAACATGTACGCCCACATTGCCATTGTCATTGTGGCGTGTAAAGCGGCGATGGAATTAGGCAAGATTGGTTCCGCTGTAGGTGAGGCGATTTCCAGAGCGACACATCGCCTTAGCTTCAGGGCGACATTGCGGCGTGTGATGCCGTCATTGGCGATCTGAGGCGAGCAAGATAATCGGGAGCGCGCACGTTAGATCGACGCACATAGCCAGGCGATATTGCATCGTGTGACAGCACCTTTCAGGAATAAGGCGACGGGCGAGAGGCGATTTATCACTGCGAAAATCCCCAATCACACTCTGCAACTGTGAGGCAATTTCACGGTGATTGCTCCGGGGCGACATATCGCCTTTATGATCTCCAGGCGATATCACGGCGTGTGACGGTACCTTAAGGCTCGTGACGCTCAAAATCAGATCAGCCACTCCCAACCAGAATCCAACCCATTTCGGGCATTTCCAGAATATATAAGAGAGAGTCCCTTTTTGGGAGCAATCTCTCCAGCAATAGGGAGAAAACTGTGGGCTGATAGTTAAACCCCTCTTTAAACAAAGAAAAAGGGAGGGCGGCACTCTCCGGGTAAACGAGAAAGTCTTTTTATTCCGGAAGCAAACAGGGTGCAGGGAGGGGCAAGAGGAGCCGCCGGACTACAGCACCGTTTCGCGACGCGTGCCGCTTCTACGGGTCCAGGCACAAGCACATACCTTGGTTGCTTTATTTGTTTACCTTTTCTATTCAATCCTGGGGAATATGTTCCCACTTGCTTTGATGTCTTCTGATTCTGCATCTGTGGGAACTTTCAGTTTTAATAAAGGTTACTATACAAACAGCAATATAAGAGGGGTTTAACAATATAAGCTTTGTAAATTACAGGAACTGATAAGGACAAACATAAGTATACCAATAAAGAGGACTGTAAACCACATATAATTAGAAGTAAGGCATAGGTGGTAAGAATGAAGGCTGAATTGAAATGGAGAAGGAAGAAATAAACAACAAATATGATTCGTTTCCCTTATAGAAAATCCCAGAAGTACAATGAGAGGAGCAGGAGTAGTTGGACTAATATATCTAAGTAATATATATACGTGTGTGTATATATATATATATGTATATATGTGTGTATATATATATATATATATATATAGAATAGCCCAATGTGATAAAATCGGCCCCTGTCTAGTAATAAATATTTACTGAAACAATTCATGAACCACAACTCCACACTTGTGGTATACCGGGCTCAGTGTAGCACATGTGATATGCCTCATGTTTGTTGCACTACCTAATCCTCCAATCCTTCTAAACATTTCTCACATGTACATTCTGGGGATTTAACTTGTTTTTCATTTCCTGGGATCGAGGGGGTTAATAAACCAGATTGTGGTGGAGACTGGAGACATTCGGTATTTAATAGAGAAGCATATTGGATCTTCATGTTCAACACTTCATATCCAAAGGTTTTAAATAAAATAACAAATCTCATCTTACATTATTGGGGTTTCATGCACTAGTTCATTCCATTATGTACCTTTTTTGTGCATGATTTATATGTAAGAACTGATTATATGTACACGTGTTTTCAACTGATTAAGACAGGGGTGGGGAACTCCAGGCCTCGAGGGCCGCACACAGTGCATGTTTTCAGGATTTCCTTAGTGTTGCACAGGTGATAATATAATCACCTGCACTGGTGATGATTCCAACCTCTGTGCAATACCAAGGAAATCCTGAAAACATGCACTGTGTGCGGCCCTCGAGGCCTGGAGTTCCCCACCCCTGGATTAAGAGGTGGAGCAGCAGGGACGTAACTACCATGGGTGCAGGGGTTGCAATCACAGCCTAGGGGGCTCCAAAGGTCCCTTTGGTCAATAGAAAAAGACAAGTGCTATTAAAGATTTGCAATAATTGGAGGCCTGGTTGGACCTTTTGGATCGGAGCCCATGAGCTTCAAGTTACGCCACTGCCAAACAGCATAGCTCATTCAATGTTCAGGCCAGAAACGCTTTCCGGTCTTCTTTTTCTTCCATTCATGATGTCATTTATGTGTTTACCAACCTTTCTGCTTTATATGGATCAATAAATGTTTGGATTTTATTGAAGCCTTCTGTGCTGTTTTTTTCCTTTCGACTCGACCTACATTGAGCTGCTTTGCATCGGGCAGCACTTCATCAGGTGAGATGAATACCATTTTCATGTTAATGCAGGGAAGGGGATCATTGCAGCAGGACGAGGACTATGCAAGAAATTAATTTCTACTGGATATATATGGAAATGAAGTAATCATGCTTTGAAAAGTAATCCGGGGGTGTAAGTGATCTGAACTCAGTCCCCAGCATCTTCTGGATCAGGGCTGGGAGAAGCCACCAGAGAACAGCCTCAGACTGGTAATCCAAGACGCAGTCCCCGGATGACTCTTCAAAGTAGGTTTCCTCTAAAATGCTGCAGTATTTTTGATTTAGGCTTTATGTTCCCAAGTAGAGCTTTACATGTTGCGATTTCTGCACCTATTATGTGCATTTTGTCATTGCATTTGTGTGTTTATAGTGTTTCTGACGCTGCCTTTTTTTTGTGTCATTTTGGTGTCATGCTAAGGAAAAACAACAGCAAAAAAAAACACCAAAAGTGACCCCATTGTAGAAATGTTATTATTCAAATAATTCATCTACTGCAGTGACTGGTTTGTAGGATCCAAGCCAAGCCTGCCAGTTTGATGTCCATACATTGTGCCCCATATATTGTAGGGCCCCCATATATTATAGCACCACCATACATTGTGCACCATATATTGTAGGGCCCCCATATATTATAGCACCACCATACATTGTGCACCATATATTGTAGTGCCCCCATATATTATAGCACCACCATACATTGTGCTCCCATATATTGTAGAGCCCCCATATATTATAGCACCACCATACATTGTGCACCATATATTGTAGTGCCCCCATATATTATAGCACCACCATACATTGTGCCCCATATATTGTAGGGCCCCCATATATTATAGCACCACCATACATTGTGCACCATATATTGTAGGGCCCCCATATATTATAGTACCACCATACATTGTGCTCCCATATATTGTAGGGCCCCCATATATTATAGCACCACCATACATTGTGCTCCTATATATTGTAGAGCCCCCATATATTATAGCACCACCATACATTGTGCACCATATATTGTAGTGCCCCCATATATTATAGCTCCACCATACATTGTGCACCATATATTGTAGTGCCCCCATATATTATAGCTCCACCATACATTGTGCTCCCATATATTGTAGTGCCCCCATATATTATAGCACCACCATACATTGTGCACCATATATTGTAGTGCCCCCATATATTATAGTACCACCATACATTGTGCACCATATATTGTAGAGCCCCCATATATTATAGCACCACCATACATTGTGCTCCCATATATTGTAGTGCCCCCATATATTATAGCTCCACCATACATTGTGCACCATATATTGTAGGGCCCCCATATATTATAGCACCACCATACATTGTGCACCATATATTGTAGGGCCCCCATATATTATAGCACCACCATACATTGTGCACCATATATTGTAGAGCCCCCATATATTATAGCACCACCATACATTGTGCCCCATATATTGTAGGGCCCCCATATATTATAGCACCACCATACATTGTGCACCATATATTGTAGTGCCCCCATATATTATAGCACCACCATACATTGTGCACCATATATTGTAGTGCCCCCATATATTATAGCACCACCATACATTGTGCTCCCATATATTGTAGAGCCCCCATATATTATAGCACCACCATACATTGTGCACCATATATTGTAGTGCCCCCATATATTATAGCTCCACCATACATTGTGCACCATATATTGTAGTGCCCCCATATATTATAGCTCCACCATACATTGTGCTCCCATATATTGTAGTGCCCCCATATATTATAGTACCACCATACATTGTGCCCCATATATTGTAGTGCCCCCATATATTATAGTACCACCATACATTGTGCTCCCATATATTGTAGTGCCCCCATATATTATAGCACCATCATACATTGTGCACCATATATTGTAGTGCCCCCATATATTATAGTACCACCATACATTGTGCTCCCATATATTGTAGTGCCCCCATATATTATAGTACCACCATACATTGTGCTCCCATATATTGTAGTGCCCCCTTATATTATAGCTCCACCATACATTGTGCTCCCATATATTGTAGAGCCCCCATATATTATAGCACCATCATACATTGTGCTCCCATATATTGTAGTGCCCCCATATATTATAGTACCACCATACATTGTGCTCCCATATATTGTAGTGCCCCCATATATTATAGTACCACCATACATTGTGCTCCCATATATTTTAGTGCCCCCATACATTGTGCCCTCATATACTGTAGGGCCCAAACAATATGCTCCCATAAATTGTAGCACCCCCATATGACTCGCCCACCCTGGGGCCGAGGAGTACTCAGAACCTGGCAACAGTTCTGCCGCGGAAGTCACAGGGGTTGAGACCCGGCTTTCGTGACCCCGGGGGAATCAGTGCTCTGACTGGGGAATTGGTTCTAGGGAGTATTGGATGGGAATTAAGTTTATAGGGAAAATGTTCGTGATGCCACCTACGGTTCTCAGTCAGGAAGGACCAACGCTGCGGGTCAGACCTCCAGGGTTGTTGGTATGGCAGCCTGATGTCGTTGCTCCCCATAAGTGGAGCAGTATCTCGGACAGATGTGTTTAGTTGCGGGACTGTTCAAGGCCGTGGTTGCACTGGGCCTCTATGTCTCATCTGCTGTTGTAGTTGGCGGCTCCGCATGCGGGAAAATAAGTCAGTCTCATACAGCGTTGGAATTTTGTACCCAGCTTAATCACTGAAGCTGCAACTGATCGCCGGGCACTTCTCCCTACCAAGTACAGTCTGGTCTGTCCACAAGGAATCAGGATAACTTGCCCAGGACCCCTTTGTGTGCCTCTCTGTTCTCTGGTCTCTCTCTTACAGCACTACTTCTTTGCTTCTCCTCCTCCTCGCCCTCTTGGACGACTGGTACCTGTCTCCTGACCCTAGTTCAGCGGCCTTCTCAGCAGGTGCATCGGCTTTCGGCCACCACTCCTCTAGACTGCACGCCTCCGGTTCAGTGGTTCGGGCATACACCATCCGCGCCACGTTCAGAGCCGGGTCTTTGGTTCTTTGCCCCTGGGGTTTTTCTCTGCTCCCCTTTTCACTCCTGTACTCTTGGCTTCCACCTCCTTCACTCCTACACCACTCTCTTACTTCTCACTCACTAACACCCCCCACCTGTTCTTTCCCTGTCCCCTTTGACTGGGCCCTCCCCCCTGGGTTCGCCCATGGTCCCCTGGGTCCTAGGGTGTGTTGGTGTGTTTGGTGGGGCCTGGGTTTACCATCCCATTTTCCTTTAGGACCAAGATACCAAACCCGTTCATTGAGTGCAGTACCCCTTTGTGGCAACCAGACCGGTGGGGTCCCACACATATATTGTAGCACCCCCATATATATTGTGCCCTCATATATTGTAGAGCCACAAACATTGTGCCCTCATATATTGTAGCCACCTCGTAAATAAAGTGCACTCTCCCGACTACAATAATGCCATATATGTAGTTGCTTACTACAGTTTAGGCACAGGGGTGCTCAGAAGGAGGGTGGCATTTAGATTTGGGAGCAAAGATTTCGCTGGATTTTATGTGAGGAGTGGGAGCCATTGCTTTTCCAGGAGTCTTTGTTCTACCAGTAGTGTGGGAGCCCTCTATATTTACAATGACAGGTGACGGACCTGAGTGGGAGCTGGGTTTGTGTAGGATAAGTTAGGAATTTTATTGGTAATGGTAACATTTTGGGGTACTGAATATATTTTGATCACTTTCTCTATAAGGTGGGGGTTAAATTCTTGTGTTCTGCGCAGAGCACTTACATTTTGGTTATCATGTAAATCCCTCAAAAATGCGACTGAGACGAAACCTCCGATGGAGCTACTCACTATAATGAGGCAGACAGAGACACTTTAGACTCCATTTAGCATTTGTTTCGCGGGTGTCCATCTTTTTAGATGTGCACAGAACTGTGTTTGTCCGCGCTGAAACAACGCCTAAAATGATAGGACACCACCGAAACAGAGACAACACGAAGTCCAAAGTGGCTCTACCTCATTACACTGAAGGGTTCCATCGGAGGTTTAATCTGAATCACAATTACTGGGTTATATGCGGAAACCCCAACGTATGTGCTCAGCGGAGAGCGCAGGATCAATATGAGTCGAGCCTTATTCCGATTTAGTATTCTTTGGATCAGTACGGCTACAGTGATACCAGATGTATATCTGTGACCTGAAATGAGAGGAAGATCAGTGACTTGAGCTGAGGAGAAGATCCATGACCTGAGCTGAGAGGAAGATCTGTGACCTGAGCTGAGAGGAAGATCGGTTACCTGAGCTGAGAGGAAGATCGGTTACCTGAGCTGAAGAGAATATCCATGAGCTGAGTTGAGAGGAAGATCAATGACCTAGGCATAGAGGAAGATCTGTGACCTAGGCTTAGAGGAAGATCGGTGACCAGAGCTGAAAGAAAGATTTGTGACCTGAGTGGAGAGGAAAATCAATGACCTGATCTGAGAGGAGGATCTGTGATCTGATCTGACAGGAAGATCTGTGATCTGAGCCGAGAGAAAGATCCATGACCTGATCTGAGAGGAAGATCCATGACTTGGTCTGAAAGGAAGATCCATGACCTGAAAGGAAGATTAATGACTGGAGCTGAGCAGAAGACTTTGACCAGTGCTAGGAGAAGATTGTGACCAGATCCAAACCAGGTCCAGAAGACAATCCGACAGTGAC
This sequence comes from Allobates femoralis, assembly GCA_033576535.1. Taxonomy (NCBI): domain Eukaryota; kingdom Metazoa; phylum Chordata; class Amphibia; order Anura; family Aromobatidae; genus Allobates; species Allobates femoralis. The sequence goes on from JARQOC010000095.1 coordinate 80,219, forward strand.
AGAGGACCATTCCTGTGGGCCATTGCCTTCCTGCACAGACATATGGGAGTCAGTGAACTGGGATTGCACTTCAAGTAGTGAAGGCAGCCAGCGAGTTGAGCGAGAGAAACCACCCCTGAATTGGACTTGCGACCTAGCTGATAATGTCATAACCTATGTTAGGGCATGTGACCCAATTAATGGTATTACGTTAGCTAGCAACAGGAATGAATACGGTTGCAAAATATAAAAGGCCTATCTAGGACGAGTAGGGGGTGAAGTTGGTGCCAGAACCAGTACCAGGAAGCTTGTTTGGCAGTGAAGCGGGCTTAGTGCCATCCTTGACATAGAAGGGTCCAACAGCGGTCAGATCCAGAAGACCTGAGCTATATCTGAACAGAGAGCAAGATCTGTGATCTGAGAGGACATATGGTACTGGGACTGAGCTTCAAGTAGCGAAGGCGACCAACAAGTTGAGTGAGAGAAACCACCTCTGAATTGAACTTGTGGCCTAGCTGGTAATATCATAACTTATGTAAGGGCGTGTGAAATGTTTAATGGAATTATGTTAGATTGCAACAGGAATGAGTACAGTTGCAAAATGTAAAAAGCCCAGTCTGGACAAGTAGGGGGTGGAGTTGGCACCAGAACCAGTACAAGGAAGGTAGTGTAGCGTTCCCCAGCAGAGTGACTGAGGTTCAGAGAATTATAACAGTACTTGTCATTTAGCTATATAAGTGTAATTTATGTTAAAGCTCTGAATACTTGTATTGTTGAATTTCTCCTTGTAAAGTAATTTGTTTTCTTGCCGTCACCTGTGCCATACTTATGGCACTATCCCTATATATGAATACCGGTTGTAAAGTTACTACGGTCTTCCTTATCTATGTTGTTGCATCTACCTGTTCTTCAGCAATATAAGAGTTAGTGTCTGAGTCATACTGACTGTAGACAGAGCAATATAAATCTATTATGGGAACCGATCAGGTCCCCATTCCCTAGTGCACCGAGAACCGCGAGCATTTCTGGGTGCATATCTAGAATCCCTCCATAACAGTCCCCGCATCTAGTAGCACACATAGTGTTTCTAAAGGTCATTTATGATATGCTAATGATGACATGGCAGAGCGATACAAAGCCGTGAATGCTCACAGGTTTGTACCTCCTAGAATTGAGCATCTTAGATTGTCAGGTGTATGTATACCCGGCTTCAAAGACGCTCTCTGCCCCTGATCGGAAGTTGTCCTACTACTTAAAGTGTAACCGCCGTTTACATTTTTATTTAATAATAATGTAGAGCAAGTCATTATAATAAACTTTCTAATAAACTTCATTAGAAAATTCTGGTTGAAAGGCATTCATAAACCTTCCACAAGGTGTCCCCACTGCACTGTGTGTGAAGCAGACATATGCTCATTATCACTTAGATCCGTCTTCAGTAAATACGGGGCATGTAACCATGTAAACATAAATGGGGCATGGTCTGCACTGCTGCCTGCAGCTGGTAAGGAAACAATGTATAATATTAGCTCACGGTATAGTACAGTTGCTAAGCAATGTCAGAAGGTCAGGATCAGTAAAACTCCTCAGATGTTTGTGCTAAGGAAAGATCTGTCATGTGGCTCCACACAGCGCAGTCACAATCTCTGTTAACCCCTTCTCTGCTGGCTCCCCACACAGCTCACTATCAGCCTGCTCTCAGAAGCTGTGAAAATACACACAGCGTGCACTGTTCCCTATCAACTGCTGGCTATACCCACACAGCCATAAAATGCTCAGTTACAGTCATATGGCACAATAAAAGCGTTATCCTAGCTGCTAGGTCATTAACAACCATTTCAGTATTGCAATGTTGTTGTTTTTTGTTTTTTTTTTAATTAAATTACATTTGCACTTTAAAGCCAGGTGTATGTCCCAACTTCAGAGAGGAGTAGTGTACATCACCAGAAGTGTGGACAAAGTCCGATCATGGGTAGAGAGCGTATTTAAAGCCGGGTATACATACAACTGGCGATCTAAGATGCTCAATGCTAAGAGATACAAAAACCGTGAGCGTTCGCGGCTTTGTATTGCTCTGCCATGTCATCATTAGCATATCATAAATGACCTTTAGAAACACTTTTTATAAAGATCGGTCTATGTGTGCTACTAGATGCTGGGACTGTTAGGGAGGGATTCTAGATATACACCCAGAACTGTTCATGGTGCACTAGAGATCTGACAGGTTCCTTTCAAAGGTAACATTCCCTGAAGTAAAGAAAAGGGATCTCCGCTATGATAACAGAGATACAGCGGTGTTCAAAATAGTATTGTGTTGAAAAACATGAGTTAAGCCCAAAGTCTTGGGCACCGCATCGGCCACCAATCGGCCGACTTGCAGCCCGGCTCCGGCAAGCCCCATGCATTGTCTATGGGGCTTGTGGTTGGGTGCGGCAAGTGCGGTTCTGCCGCATCTGGCACTTGCGGCGGAAAAAAACGCAGCTAGCTGCTAGATCATATCAGGGCCAGAAACCAACCCAGGTAGCGTATAACATTAAAGCACACAGGCTTGCTATCTGTTGGCTTTCCTGGATTCTGTAGGGGATTTGTAACACCGGTCTGTTTGTCCTTTATTTCCCCGGCGTTACTGTGCAAGTCAGTGCTCTTACCAAATGCTCCTTTCCCACTAGCCAGCTGGGATACTGTTGTCTGTTACCTTTAAGGATGCTGCTCAGTTCCCAGCTCCGCTACATAGCCGTACGCGTGTTGTAGAGTCTTTCCTGAGCTGCAGGACCATCCGCATGTGCGGTCCCTGGCTGCCACTGCGGAAGCTGTCCGCGGGTCGCAAAGTCCTCTGCTGTAGGTGCATGACCTTCCACATGTGTCCAGGCTTGCAGCTGCTGCCAGGTGCCCTAGGCTTCTTGTTCCTGTGTTGTGTATACTGGTTCCTTTTTGTGCCATAGGGTGCACATGACTTCACCTTCCCCGCTTTTATCAGGGGCACCTTGAATTGCGGTCCCCAGCCTATTGCTGAGGGGCAGCTCCTATTTAAAGTTCCCCTTTCCTGTTGGGCCTTGCCAGAGCATCACATTAGGCTGCAGAACCTAATGTGTGTTTGGTCCAGTATGCTGCTCCTGGCCTGCCCTTGTCTCCGGCTCCAGTCCTGCCTGCAACCCATAGGACGCCCAAGTCCGTGGTGCGAGTGATTGTTGCACAAATTGTGGTATCAACCCAATAGGAGATTCCATAACTCTGATGGGACTGGTATGCCGTCCGGTTCCGCCCATGGACATCTGGCCTGGAACTGCGCCGTGTCATTGCGGGAAAGAAGAGCACACAAAGAATGACTATCAGGAATAGATAGCTGAAGCTTTATCCAGCTATTACATTCTAGGCACATAATTGATAATCTTTTTAGCAGTCTCGAGATTAAATATGATTTGGAAGATAAAGAGTTAACAGTAAATGCTGATATCTTGTCATCGGTATCAAAAATTATCCGTCTATTTGCTAAGATGTTACCCCAAAGAGTGAATATGACCGTTAAAGCAAAGGTATCACGGAGTGGGGGGGAATTGACAAATGGTTCTGCAAGTTCATCGGGCCATGCAGTAGATACCCATTTTTTCCCAAAAAGAATGCCCAAGCCCTCCTTAGCTGTGTGAACATATAACTGTATGTCTGTAGCGGAAATAAATGGTTTCTGACAACAAGTAACCCCATTAAAGCGAGATAAAAATTGTGACCATATATCCAGATCAAGTTTGAGGGGTTGTGTAATTAATATAGGGGAGGCAGAATTAACAGCAGTCATGCCCTCGTACAATCGCCGTAGGAACGGCCGACCGGATGGGATGACACGTAGTGCAAAGTTAAGGGACCCTGCTAATATCTGGAATTCTTTTAACATGGCTGCCTGTTTCTCCTGAAAAGAATTAATCAGTCCACGTAATTTAATAAGCTTATCCTCTGGGAGTCTAAATTCCATTTTTTCAGAATCAATTAAGATTCCCAAAAATTCTATGGATGTATGTGGAAGTGTAGTTTTATCGAAAGCTACCGGGACTCCAAAATGATCCATAAGGGACAGGAAAGATGGTAGTAATGATTCACAACATTTAGATCCAGGGGGGCCAATAAATAAAAAATCGTCTAAATAATGGGATATCCCGCCCTCTGAGGCGTTTCTCTGAATGCACCACTGAAGGAAAGTAGAAAAAGTTTCGAAATAATTACATGACATGGAGAATCCCATTGGGAGACATCTGTCAAAATAATATTTTCCTTCAAAAGTAAAACCCAGAGAACTGAACCCAGAGGGGTGGACTGGGAGTAATCGAAATGCCGATTGTATATCGGACTTCGACAGCAATGCTCCCCTACCAAATTTTTGTAGCAGTTCGACCGCGGAATCAAAGGACGCATAAGAGACTGATGCAACCCTTGGGTCCACTTGATCGTTTAGTGATGCACCTTCAGGATAGGATAAATGGTGTATCATTCTAAACGATCCTTTCTCTTTTTTTGGGTACTATCCCAAGCGGGGAAATGCGAAAGTCTTTAAAAGGAGGGTCCGAAAAGGGTCCGAGGCATCTACCAGCTACTAATTCTTTCCTAATTTTTTCTTGAAGTATGTTTGGAAACTTTTTTGCTGAAGGCAAATTATTACGGGGTGTACAACCAGATCCTAGGAAAGGCGGAACGAAAAAAACGGATTTAAACCCAGAGTACAACATTTCCGCACTAGCCTGATCCGGGTATTGGTTTAGCCAGGGTATTAGGTTTGTGAGCCTCACCGGGCTCGGTGCCTTTAAGAAAGGGGTCCTTAGTTGCTGTGTTAGGTTTTTTGTAACATTTTATCGCAGGGTGCGCTCCCCCGCATGTTGAACACTCATGCCGGTAGCGGCAATTTTGCAACCACCAGCAAGACGATTCGTTAAATGCGAAACAAAAAACTTTCTTCACCATGGGTGATATAGTTTGTTTCGCTGGGGGCTGACGCTGGGGGATCATCATTTGTAACCAAAGGCCCACGTCCTTGGTCCCCCATTTCAGTGAAGGATGTACCGCTAACTTTTGACGAAATGCTTCGTCATAGTTGAGCCATCCTGTTCCCCCCAAATTTCTATAGGCTTCTAGAATTGTGTCTACATGTTGGAATAAACCTGAACACAAATTGGGGGATTTCTCGCCTAATACCGCAGCATAAATCAAGAAGGCTTGCAGCCATGTATTAAATGAGCGGTATGTTCTTTTCTTATTGTCTCCCTCCTTATCGTCTCGCCCCTCGTACTTGAACGAGTCGCGATTCGGCAGAAGGGAAAACAAATCTAAAAATTCACCGCCCCAGATTTTTTCCTTCACATTGTTTGCTAAATGAAATCCCAACGGGGATACCTCGCAAGGGAGAGCCTCTTTTAAATGTGTCTGGGAAATTCCCGGACTGGCTCTCGCTTGCGAGGGTGCCCCGGGGGAAGGGGACGGTGATAAAGCTGCTGCTACCGCTTGTTTAACTAACTCAGAGATAGATGACGCTAACGACGGCATTAAAGGGTTACTTATAGAATGATTCTCACCATATCCTGGCGTAGCTGCAGCTCCTTGTGTAGGATTGACATCTGGAATAGGAAGACCCGGAAAGCTGACCCCGTTGTCGCGGCTGCCGGTCTGGTGTGGTCCTGGATCCACTCCGTCGCCTCGGATCGAGTGGTGCACACCCCAGACTTGGAGTGCTGGACTCGCACTCCTGTGGATGGAGCTAGGAGTGCTGGATGGACCGGATCCGACCCCCATTGTAGGGTCACTTGGCAGGTTCAGCTCTTGCCACTCCGTCCCTCTGCCCCCAGGGGGCATCGTGTGTGAAAGAGGAGACGTGGGGGACCTGGGTAGGTATGCCCTTGGCCCATGGCCGAGGCCCGCTGGTGCCGCGGCCTCAAGGCCTGGTTCAATAGCTCTGTGCGTCCAAGCCGGGACAGCTTCCCTTTGGGAAGTTAACGTGTCCCCCCTGCACAGTAATGCTTGGGACCGTAACTGGGTTACCAGTCCCGGCTATTAGGTTTTTCTCTCTTGCTGAGGAGGGCTGTGTGCCCCTCCCATTTGTATTTTTTTTTTTTAACATATAATTTTTTATTTATTTTCGAAGTTGATATACATCATGACATAATTAAAATTGCCGCTATGTAATAACAGTCAATCATGCGTAAATATTAGTCACCAAGAAAGTAAGATCATATCGATATAACAGATTAATATTAATATGACTAAATCCCTGTTACCCACCCTCTATCCCTTACCCCTTTGTCATTTAAACCGTTGAGTCTACTGAGCTAAGCCATATTATTAACTAGGATTTCATGGAATTTACAGCTGTGTGAATTAGGGTATTAAGTAATTGACTATTGTTGTTGGTGTATCTATAAGGGTGTTAAAACACTTTGGCGTCCCTTTTCGGAGTCTTCTCGACCATTATTCCCATTTTATCTCACAATTTTAGGTTACCCAATGTACCCTTCAGTTCCTCCATGTTGTACCAGGAAGAGTGTGAGAATGAAGACATGATCTGTCTGATTTCCTCCGGGGACAGCTGGGTGGATATAAATTTCCTCCATCTTTTAAAGAATCTGGGAGACAATCTGTTCATATCTCTCTGGGCTTCTATTTTTTCCCATGTTAGTGACCACGTTGAAAACACTGCTATGTCTTGTAGTCCAGGTAAAGAATCTGTAATCCATCTCCTGAGAATTAGACGTTTGGTCGTCATTGCCACCCCATTTGTATTTAAATTACCCCTTGTGTTAGTGCCATGCGCCGGGATTAACGCCGCGCCTCCGGCATTATCACGCTCAGTGCCGCGGGACGTCACTTCCGGTGGGCCGGCTGACGTCATTTCCTGTGCGACCCTGGAGAATGCTCCTGTACTCGCTAATCGCAGCCTGGATGGACGCCCGCTCCCTGCTCGGCTCTGGTGGCCGCCGCTACTGCCGCCTCTCGCCTGCTTTCCTCTGTTCTTGCCATGGATAGGGGGTGAGTAAGTCTCTCTTCTAGGTCGCTTCTGTCGCTGGCTCCTCCGGCGCAACATCGGGTCCCGTACATCGCGTCCCGTCTCCTCAGCCAATGGTCTCGGCGTAGCGTTGTCTTCATCACTGAGGCATCTGCGAAGCCATTCCTCTCCTCTTTGTCTTCCCGCCCTTGTCAGTAAGCGTTCCAAGAGGTCTTCCATTTCAGCAACTGATGTTCCACTGATCTGTCTGGCCCCAAATTGCCCCCTTTATATACCCGAGCCAGAGGTTGGCTGACCAATTAGATAATTTAAATTTGGCGGGCTTATTCCCCCCTGAATTTCGTCATTTGACCCAGTAACTGTTACGCTGGGCCAATGACTGGCCTTCTTCATCACTTATTTAATATTGCAGCCCGTTGCCCCAAGATGGCTCCAACCCTATGCGGATAGTTGCCAATTCATTCTTTGGCAGTGGTGGAGTTAATGTCAGTTTCTGTTGCTGCAAGCTGTATAGATAGAGTTTAGTCTCTACTTGGGCCCTGTGCAATGAAGACGTGCATGCGGTGCTGATGCTATTCCCTTCCTTAGGAGTTGCTGTTTTTTCCTGGTCCGTGGGTGGATGTAGGGGCCCTTAGCCTAGGGCTTCTCAAGAGCATAGGGCAAGGGTGGCAACCCAGACCTCCTTACCATCTGGGGTACCTCAGGGAGCAGAGTGAGCCAGGGACTCACAGTCTAAGAGCCAGACTAGTTCTGCAAAACGCCTTTGCCCATCTTACCATCTTGATTCCCTATCCGCTATACCACCCCATGACAGCCAGGGTGAGGGCAGTCAAGCCGTTGACCAAGATGACTAGTTACCCCCGCCAAGTCCGCCAGCCCCGTCCTGGGCCACTCTAGCGGCCTGGTCCCGGCAGCAGAAAAGTAACATTCCTGGCCTCCCCCTGCTGAGAAAAGAAGCATAGTGGGAATGAGATTTCTATAAATCCCATCCACTGTACTGATACTGTACAACGTGAAAACATGCTGCATCCAAAATGCTGTTCTTGATCGTGGGCACATACCCTAAAGGGGTGTTCACCAAAAATGAAGGTATTCCCTATCCATAGACTGATAGAAATCTGCTCATTCATCTGGTGATCGTTTATACCAGAACAGAAATGATTGTTTTCAGCAGCACATTGCCCCCTGTACACAGGAGACGTGCTGCTGACACGTGATGGGGACACATTGATCTACCAGTGATAGTTCCGTGCCCATCATTCATTAAGAGGCCAGGAAACAAGCGACCAAACACTCCAATATTGCCAACCGCGCTCTTTCAACAGTCTGAAATCATCTTTGTAAATCCAACCTAAATGTTTCTGTCTTATTGTGCGATATGTTAGTATTTGGGGCCCCACTTTTCACTTTTGCCCAGTCACAGTTTCTCTAAATCCAACTCTGCCAATAGAAAAGGGGATCATTTACTGATCACTGCAGGGTCCAATCACTGAGACCAGGGGCGTAACTACTGGCATAGCAGACGTAGCGGTCGCTTTGGGGCCCGGCGCTTGTGGGAGGCCCGGACCCAGCGCCGCTACGCTGCTATCCGGTCAGCTGCGATCAGTGGGTATATACAGGGCCCCAGTGGGTATATACAGGCCCCCCACTCCTCCCTTGCTGCTGCACACCTGTAAAGGAATACATCATACTTACTTATCCCTGCCGGCTGCCGCTCTCGCCGCTCTGCACCGCGCTCCGGCTTCATCCGGCTTCTTCCTGGTTGTGACCGGCGGGCGCAAGCAATGACGTCATTGCCTACGCCGGAGGAGGAAGCATGAAGACCCGGAGGAGCGCAGTGTCAGAGTGGCGACAGCGACAGCCGGCAGGGATAAGTAAGTATGATGTATTCCTTTACAGGTGTGCAGCAGCAAGGGAGGAGTGGGGGGCCTGTATATACCCACTGGGGCCTGTATATACCCACTGGGGCCCTGTATATACCCACTGGGGCCCTGTATATACCCACTGGGGAGGCTGCTGTATATACCACTGGGGAGGCTGCTGTATACCACTGGGGCTGCTGTATATACTGCTGGGGCCTGTATATACCACTGGGGAGGCTGCTGTATACCACTGGGGCTGCTGTATATACCACTGGGGAGGCTGCTGTGTACCACTGGGGCTGCTGTATATACTGCTGGGGCCTGTATATACCACTGGGGAGGCTGCTATATACTACCACTGGGGAGGCTGCTGTATACCACTGGGGCTGCTGTATATACTGCTGGGGCCTGTATATACCACTGGGGAGGCTGCTGTATACCACTGGGGCTGCTGTATATACCACTGGGGAGGCTGCTGTATACCACTGGGGCTGCTGTATATACTGCTGGGGCCTGTATATACCACTGGGGAGGCTGCTGTATACTACCACTGGGGAGGCTACTGTATACTACCACTTGGAGGCCTGTATACCACACTGCTGGGGACTGTATACCTGTGCTGGGGTCCACCCTCAGCTTATACACGAGTCAATAGGTTTTCCCAGGTTTTGGGGGCAAAAGTAGGGGGGTCGGCTTATACACGAGTATATACGGTAAACTGGGTGGCGTCAGACTGTTAACACCGATTCGGTAAGGGGGTGTGTCTTGAAGGGGGCATGTCTTGGAGGGGGCCCCGTTCAAAAGTTTGCTATGGGGCCCTGCCAGTTCTAGTTACGCCCTGACTGAGACCCCAGTGACCCTAAGATTAAAGTGTAAACGTAATTTAATTGGAAAAAAACATACCCCAATACTGCACTGTTTGCTAATGATGCAGCACAGATGATGCTTTGGGGGACACAGGACCATGGGTGTTATGCTGCAGTCATTCGATCAGTTCCCTCTTTTCTTCCGAAGGTTGTCTCTTCCTTCCACATTAATGACGAGATCGCCCTTCCCTCCTTCTGTCCGACACCAGTGCACCTCGTTGAGAAGGTTCTGCACACCCTGGATCTCAAGAGGGCTCTTAGATACTACGTGTCTAGGACAGCAGCTTTCCGGAGGTCAGATTCTCTGTTCATCCTTCCGGAGGTTCACCAGCGCCGCCACAGTCCTCCGGTGGTCGATGGGATTGCGGCAATGATGGTGTAGTCCTCTGCAGGCAGGACTGGACCTCCGGTGCAATGATTCTGTTGAAGGAATCAGTCTATGCTAGGAAAAGATGCAGCAGAGTCGACAAGTCACTTCACCGGGTACTTTACTGGAACTTAACAGTCATTACAGTTCACAGTGTAGTATGAGGTTGTCAGACAAATGGTTACGGGCTGCAAGTAGATTTATGGTAGGTAGACGGATCCCTCAGTGTGTGCCTTTCTTGTTCCTTTTGTTCCTTTGCCTCCCAGTGGCGGTGTGAAGTCAGAGCTCTTAGAGATTAGGTCTGACCTCCTGCTGTTCCTCTGTACCTCCGTTACTCCCGTCGGGTGAACCCTCTTCTGATCACCGCAGCCGACTACCGCGGGTCTGATTCCCCTCTAATGGGTGCTTTAGGAGTCAGGGCCGTATCTGAATATACCCCTGTTCAACGGATTCTCTGCAGGCCGTGAAGGTTCTTACAGGTGCGGGCTCCGGTACCCGGTTGCTTTACTGTGATTGGACTCCCACCCGAGCCTCTTGCTCCTATCCTCCTTCTGCTGAGATCTATTCTTCTGTCTCCCTTTGTCTTTCGTGCCTCAGGTTCCCATCCTGAACTTTGCTAACTTTCCACCCCTGAAAGGTTGAGACCGGTGGTCAAGGCAGACCGGCCCAGACCTGAAGCCTAGGCAGGCTCCAGAAGAAGACCATCCTTCCTCCTAGACTGCCTCTGGTTCCCCCTGGGGGCTACTATATACCGTCCCGGGGTCCCTACCTCCGTGTCACTAGTGTGGTGTGTGGGTTTAGGGTTCCTCCTACTGTCCATAAGTCTACTTGAAGTGGGGTGACTACATTGCTTTTAAGGGTGTAGTACCCCTTTTGTGGCACCTACGTAGTGGGGCGCCACACCATGGTCAGGTAGGAACAAAAGAGGGTCAGGTTTAGGGTACTCCTAGTCTGTAAAGGGACATGTGGTTAACATCTCTCCTGGTTTGTTTGTCTTCCTGTGAGTGGAAGGGCTCATTCAAGACAGGAACAATACAGACCTGTACCCATTAGGCTATCTGCACACACAAGAAAAAAGTGATCTGTTTGTGCTCAGGAAAATTATGTATGAAAACCTTATCAGGGTTTAAAAAAAAAAAAAGCAGCACAAACAGATCACTTTTGCAGCTGCATTTGTGCACATGCAAAAGCAGCCCAAATAATGGGTCACATAGACAGACAGACATACACACACACTTTCTGACCCTCCCCGGCGATCCCGCAGTGACTGGTAATTTCTTCATTCTGGATTCGGTACTTCCAGATCTTGTGACAACCTGAGTCACATAGGGGACAAGTCCTGGAAGATCAAATAAACACAGCATCTGTGGTGCCTGGGAGGAAGAAATCACCGGAGACTGAGTATTGCTGCGTTTTTGTTGCAAATGTGGATCAATTAATTGACATGGTACTTCTTTTCCTGGTCAGGTTTTTGCAGCAGAGCCTGATCAGGAAAAAATGCAGCGTTTCAGAAGTCTCATAGACTTTGCTGGCCTGACAAAAATTGACCTGTGTTTTGTGCAACAATGCAGCACAAAAAACGGATCACAAACGTCCAGTGTGCACATAGCCTTAACCTTCAGACAACATGTCCCGTAGTTGCTGTACAAACATTACTTAAAGTGTAACCGCCGTTTAAATTTTTATTAAGAATGTAGAGCAAGTGATTATAATAAACTTTCTAATATGCTTCATTAGAAAATTCTGGTTGAAAACCATTCCTAAACCTTCCACAAGGTGTCCCCACTACACTAAGCAGATATATGCTCATTCTCAGTCAGATCAGTCTTCACAGTGAATATGGGGCATGTAACCATATAAGGGAAAGGGGCGTGGCGTACACTGCTGAGTGCAGCTGGTGAGGAAACAATGTATCAGATTACTTTAGTCTACGGCACAATTGCTGAGCAATGTCAGGATCAGTTTAAACTCCTCTTTCCTTGGCACTACTGACTGCAGCTGATAAGGTGACAATGTATCAGATTACCACAGCCTATAGCACACCACTGAGCAATGTCAGAGTGTCAGGATCACAACAAACTCCTCTTTCCTTGGCACAAGCTTCTGATCTGCCTACTGGCTCCACACAGCTCTCTCAGGATCTCTGTTAACTCTTTCTCTGCTGTCACATGGCACTGCTCCCAATCAGCTGCTGGCCACGCCCACACAGCCGTAAAATGCAGTTTTTAAAAGAGCACAAAAAATGTGAGACAATAAGTCACATGGCACAAAAAAGCATTGTCTTAGCTGATATGTCACCCATCAGTAACAACCAGTGCAGTATTGGGTTTTTTTTATCCTTCAATGAAATTTACACTTTAACTGGCTACAACGCAAATGAATATGTCCCCAAACAACTAAAGTCTTACCACCTTCTTACAAAATGGCTAATGATGTGTTTTCTTTTTGCCCAGGTGGCTTCAGGCATAGTGGCCTCATTGAGAAGAACCTGATTGACTATTTTGTCCCGTTTCTGCCCCTGGAGTTCCGTCATGTGAAGAAATGTGTCTTGGCGGAGCTCAGACTGAGGGGCCTTCCGGAGGATGAAACGTTGGCATCTCAGGTCGCTAAGAAGATGACGTACATTCCGGAAGAGACAAAGATGTTTTCTATTAATGGCTGTAAAACTGTGGCGAGCCAGCTAAGCTTAATCCTCTAGCTGCACAAACATGATGACATCCGTGGTGCCACGAAACTGACAGCGCCCCCACACTTCTCTCTGCGTTCCATTTATGAATGGCCGGAAGCGTGGAGGTTTCTGCTCACACTAAATGCTATATGTATCTACAGATCTCAGATAAATACTACACTTGCCATGGATATCATAGTTTATTGTTGGGTTGCTTGCTCTACAGCAGCGTTTCCCATCCAAAACATTCATGAACGTGAGATAGATAGGGGTCCAACGTCTAGGACCCCCATCTATCTTGAAAATGGGGTTTTACCTTGTGGCCGCTGTTTTGTGGTTTTATTTGAAGAATGAGCGAGTCTAGCTCCGAAACGCATAATAATAAATCACCATCATGCTTTATTGTATTCGTATGGCTGATCCCTGACAGCGCGGCATTTACACTAATTCTATCTTCAGTTTGTGTCATCACCTTGACGTGGTTGCGGCAGTCTTGGGTATAGATGGTTGTAACTTCCACAGCCTACACAGGTGAGCCTCCAACTATCATTTGATTGGATCTTATCATAGATAAGACCCTATTTATGCCTTCATCTCTTCCAGCATATCTTTGTAACTTTTTATTTATAGGAGACTGCAGAGACTAACGTTTTATCCCTTTCCAGTGATGACTCTCCTACTGCCCTTGGCCCAAGAACACATAACACATGTTAGGCCCCCTGGCACCACTTCGCAGCTCACCTCTCCCGGGTCGGCATCTCCTGCTCCTCTGCCGACCGGGCGTCCGGCATCCAGGCGTGCTGTGTCTCGGAGCCGTCGCTATGTTGCCTTCCTGTCAGCTGACCGCCGGGTTCGCACATGAGCACATTACTGTGGCCATTTTCATGAGCCTAATCAGCGGCGCGCTAGGTGCATTCCTTCCCTGTGACTCTAGGGGCCAGCACAGTCCAACCTGACACTCCCCTTGACCAATAGCTGCTCTTCCCATGGTATATCAGGCCACCTCCTCTTGCTTCTGTCTTGCTGACTGTTGGTCAGGTCTTCCTTGTGCTCTGTGGCCTGGAACCCTTGCTGTGCTCTGCTCCGGTAGCACCATTCCCGTTCGCCTAGCTTTGTACCCTGTTAGCCCGGAATCCTTAGCTGTGCTTTAGTATAGGATAACCTTACGAGCCGCCCCCCTGGTACTAGCTGTTGTGGTAGTTAGACCCCCTGGGCTTGCCCCTGACAATCCCTGTATAGGGGTTGGGTAAACTAGGATCAGCTCACCCAGGGGAGTTCGGTACTACAACCCAGTGGGTCCACTCTAGGGCGCCTTCCCCCGGAAGCGTGACAACACACATGAAATTTGTTTGACGAGGGTTGGACACAACCTTTTACTCCATCATTTCAATGACATATATTGTAACCTATTGAATACTGTCTGTATAGAGTCCAATGTATGGGTGCAAGGGAACACAGGAGACATAGACTTGCTTAAAGAGTTCTTGTACTATTTCATACAAATAGGTGCACCAAACAGGAGAGGGGTAAAACACAGTTGCAAATGCAGAGGCTGAGAACACGACAAGGCAGGAATAAATCCTAAAGTAGAGTGTAAGTCTCTAGAATTAGGTTTAAATGTTGAAGGCAAGTAGAAGGGTTCCTGTGTACACACGGGCTCCAAGGATCCAAGTAGAGGACAACTGTAATAGAATGTACATAGACTTCAGGAGGACAGGATTTAGAAGCATTGATTGAACAGCTGAGGCTGCTTAAATAGGCAAGTGGCAAGGACTGGGCAGGAACACAGAGGCTGAGGACTCCATACTTATTGAGGATGGATGCAGCAGGACAAGAAGCAAGATGGCCAACAGGAAAAACTAGATTAAAAACAAAAACAACAGTAGATGTGGCAAAAAAGTCTGAGAGCCTCACATTACTCCCATTAGGGACAGCCTCTGGATGACCCCAGACCAGGCTTGTCCGGGTACCTCTGATGGAACTGAAGGAGTAAGCGAGGAGCTTTGATGTTGTCGACTGGTTCCCAAGAGTTGTTGTCACGCTGGGGGCGGGAGAGGCACTCAGCGTAGGACCACGACGGGGGGGAATAAGGAGTCCCTAAAACTATGGGCACAAGAAGGAGAGGGTGACCCCTAGTCTTACTGGGGCTGACCCTGTCTGCCCTGACGTCCCTATACAGTTTCCTCAACTGTCGCCGACCACGAACCTCGTCCCTCTCTGGTCCTAACACTACCTTAGCTAAGGATCAGATGGAGAGGTTCACTAGACCCCTCCACTAACAACTAAAGACAACACAAGGAAATAACAGACAATGGGGAAAGAAAACACTTATCTTGCAGCAGATCACAGCAACCTCCACAACCTCTGCTTCTGCTGGAGCAAGTATAATGAGAGCACAAGGAACTATCACCTGCACTGAGGGAGGGTAATGAAACTCCTTATAAAGGTGGAAAGAACCTGCTGGGTCCTAGAGACCCAGGATACTGGTGTAGAAACCAGACCGAGCACAAGACCTTCCCAGCCGTCTCCCCATGATAGGGAGATCTTATCATACCTTCTCTTTATCTACACAGAAGGTAAATGCCCCTGAAAGACGGACCGTCCTCAACTCTTATGGCTGATTGGCCAACCGCTGGGACCGTCTGCGCGTGGCCTCTACCCTGTCATCCGTGCCACCCGTGACAGTTGTCTTCAGATGAGTAGCCCTGCCACTTAATAATCAGGTATTGTAGACGATGTCTATGCAACCTGGCGTCCATGATCCTTTCCACCATGACCATCGATGAGCACTGGATCAGGAGGGGAAGAGGAATGTCCAGGAAACGTATTGTATTGGGTACTGATGCATTTAATAGGGAAACGTGAAACACAGGGTGAATTCTCATAGATGTAGGCAGTTGAAGACGACAAGCAACAGCACTTATAATCTTATTGATCTTGTAGGGCCCAACGTACTAATGTCCCAATTTAGATGATGGGATTCTCAATTTAAGATTTCCGGTTGATGGCCAGACCAAATCTTCTACCTTGAAGGTTGGTGAGACTTATCGGCTGCTCTCTTATATCTTTCCTGAGCCCATTCCAGATTCTCCTTTAGAAGGTCAAGGTTCTGTTGTAAAGAAGCGATCCCGTAAACCACATCTGGTAAAGGTGTATCCATGGGAAATTAAGGAAGGATGTTAGGGTGATAGCCCAGATTAGCGTAAAAAGGAGAAAGCGCTGTAATATAAACTGGAAAAGAAAATGGTGCACATAGGGTATACCTGTTTTACAGAATAGTTAAATTATAGGGTGATACTGCTCACCTTATGTGGTTGTGAGAGTCACAACCACTAAAAACGCTCGTAATGGCAACTTTATGTCCTGACTGTAGTCTCCCACGAGGTGAATCTGTGGCACCCCTTGTTCAAAGTGCCACAGTGTCATCACTGCCCCCAGGTGGTGGTGTCACAAGAGAGCAACAAAGGGTATTCTCATCAGGCAAGACACACAACACCAACATATCCAGGCCAGAAGGGGGAGACCAAGTCTGGGTTCAGGGTGAGCTCCCCTATATATTTTGGTCTGGGGAGGAACAAGTTCAGTGCAGTTCCTGAGAGGGCTGTGAAGAGTGCAGTTCCTGGGAGGACTGTGAAGAGGACCTGGGTGTAAAAGAACCGTGCTAAGCTCATCCCAGAGTCGCTAGCTAAGTTCTAGACCTAAGGCTAGGGTCTGAGGAGAGAAGGAGGAACAAAACTGGGAGGCTGAGCAACTCCGTGCTCTCCCCAGAGGAAAGGCGCATAGAACGGACACCGGAGTCCGAGACTGTGCAGGGTCACACATCCCGGCAGTCAATACCAGACGGTGGGGGTTCCAGATTCCCAGCCACACTATCCACAGACACAGCAACCGTCAGGTGAGAATTACCCTAAGTTGCTCTCAAGACTCCGTGGACAGCTTTTACCATCTGCTCTAGTAAAGAACTGAGGAAACTACAAAACTGTGAGTCTGCCTGTTACTTGCGCCTGTTGCCCTGCACCCAGTACATAGACTTTCCACAATGCCCCGGGGAATGGCTTTACCCGTGGAGAGCCGTCCCATCTCAGCTGCTACCCATCATCCCCAAAGGTTCTGCAGCAGCGGTGGTCCCCACTGACCACATACCACGGGTGGCATCACGACAGCTTCCCCTGTACATATTCCCCTTTTTCAACTGACCCCCAGCCCACAGGACCAGGTCATGACCCCCGTGACTCCCCAGTGACAGTAGCAGCGATCCGGTTCCTGAGTACCCCACGGCCTGGGGGCACCTCAGTTCCTGGCGTCATGAACAGGATCCCGTGCCCGTTAAACCGGGTGCTGTGTGCCATGAATTGTGTGAGATACGTGATTTGGACTGTCACCATTGCTGTTGCGCGATGCGCGCGGGAAGCAGAAGGGGCGTATCATCATGGGCGGTACCCTCCAAAGAGCACAAAGCTAGGCCCAACCTACGCTCTGATGACATCCGGTGGGGACGGGAAACCCTGTCCCACCGCGGAACTAATCTTGTACACCCCGACTGAAGTAGAAGACCGGGAGGGTCAGAGTTAACTAAGGGGGCCGAAAGCCGAAAGATGTCACAGCTGGTAGATCCCGGACAGCGAACGGGCGGTGCTGGACCCGCGGCACCGGGAGTGGATGGAGCGCCTGGCGGTGCTGCAGTGCAAGGGATGTCAACGATCATGCCGTTCCTGATGCCGTACACCCCAGGAGCGACGTGGCTGCCACAATACGCAGGTGAGCCCAATACCCTCACTGACTTTAAAGAAAAGCTGGACAGCTATTACAGTATATACCCCCTGACACAGGGCCAGCGCGTCAGCATACTAATGGGACAGGTAACTGGTCATGCACAGCGAGAAACAAAGTTCTGGTCGGAAGATGACAAAGACACTGTAGAACATGTAATGGCCAGGCTGAAAGCTACCTTTGAAACCAGTGTACATGCCAGACCTAAAATAAGATTCTTTGGGTGCTGGCAGAAACCACAAGAGAGTGTGAGAGACTTTGCCTTAAATGTACAGGAGGCGCTCAGGGCACTCAAAACAGGCAGAACCCGCCTTGGCACAGGGGGAAGATAAATTGCTTATTGACCAATTTGTGGATGGACGCTTATTTCATCCTCATAGAGGACGGCTGCAGATGATGGCTATACAGAACCCAGATTTGAACTTTATACAATTTAAAGAAAGGGCACTCCGCATACTGCAGGCTGAAGAGCCTCATGATACAGACTCTGCCCAATGCTTAGTTGCAATGTACCAGCAACCGGGAGTGCAAATCCCACTAGCCATGTCAGGGGCTAGTGCTAAACCTCAGGAGCCCATCACCAATGAGGCTCTAAACCAAAAGATTGAAGCCCTGACCAAAACTGTAGCGGAGATGGCCAAGGCTATGCAGGAGCTGCGTGGATCCAAGTCCGTGGAGAAGATCAAGCTGGCTACAAGCAGAGAGGATGTCCCGTGGATGAGACCCAGGAGGTATTCAGCGACCCGAGGACGACCCAGCGACCGCTACCACCCGAATGGACAGCCCATTTGCCGCCGCTGCGGAGAACCAGGTCACTTTGCCAGGGAGTGTGCTTTAAACGAGGATCCCCTGGGGAAGCGGGCCGCCCCCCAGGAGTAAACTCACAAGGTCCACCAAGCTGGCGGGACAGGTACATGGGAGGACGTCCAATCATACCTGTTGTGCTGGATGGCATTCCCCTGAACGCTCTACTGGACACCGGCTCGCAGACCACCTCCATACCTCATATCCTTTATAAACGGTACTGGGCTGATTCAGGCATTACGCGTGGTCCAGATGATGACTTTAACATATTGGCTAGAAATGGTAAACCGGTACCACTGATTGGGTTTAAAGAAATGACCATTAAAGTTGGGAGAATAGAATTAAAAGAATCAATGGGTGATAATTGTTGATGTTGACCGGCATGAACGTGATCCAACTATTCTGCTAGGAATGAATGTAATACAAAGTTGTCGTGCAGAAGTTCTTGTTGTTTTACAGCAGACTGCCGAGACTACCAATTCCGGACAGCAACGAATCCTGCGGAAGGAAATTAAAGTGTTGATGATGAGACAGCAGGTAGAGTTGTCTGGAGGAGAAATTGGTAGTGCGAGGGTAAGTGACCCGTTACCCATTGTGATACCTCCCAAAACTGAAATGTTGGTCTGGTGTAGAGCCGCAATAGGCCTTAGAGGGCAAGATTATCAGGCCCTGGAAGAACCCGTGTACTCAGACAGTAGGCCCACTATACTGATGGCCAGAGGAGTAGTTGAGGTACACCAGGGGTGAGTGCCAATATGCCTTTTAAATTGCGGAGAAGAGGAGGTGACCCTACCAAAGTATGCTACCATGGCTAAATTGTTCACTGTTGATAACAATGCCATCACAACAGTTGAACCCTTGAACCCGTCAATCCCGGCGGAGTGCAATGGCTCCGAGGGAAAGCTGGAGGATTGCTGCCAAAAGCTACATGTGGGTAACAGTTCTACACTCTCCCATCAAAAGCCTGGAGTATACCGGGTAGTGAGAAAGTAAGAGCAGATCTTCAGTAAACACTCACTAGACTTTGGGCAGATCAAAGGGGTAGAACACAACAAACCCACAGGTAATCATCCACCTATTAAGGAGAGGTATAGACCCGTACCACCCGCTCACTACCAGTGTGCAAAGGAAATGCTCAAAGAGGTGAAGGAAGCAGGGGTAATAAGAGACAGTTGTAGCCCCTGGGCAGCTCCTTTAGTGCTAGTTAAAAAGAAGGACGTGGACCATGAGGATGTGCGTAGATTACCGGCAGATCAACCACATTACACACATGGATGCATACCCATTACCTAGGATTGAGGAGTCATTAGCTGCATTAAAATCTGCTAACTACTTTTCCACCTTAGATCTGGCTAGTGGGTATTGGCAAGTTCCTGAGGCAGAGGCTGACCGTGAGAAAACAGCATTCACCACGCCAATGGGCCTCTGTGAGTTCAATTGTATGCCGTTTGGACTCTGCAACGCACCCGGTACATTCCACAGACTAATGGAGAGCTGCTTAGGACACAAGAACTTCGAAACTGTCCTCCTGTACCTGGATGACGTCATAGTCTACTCCAAGACGTATGAAGAGCATCTGCAACACTTGGCGGAAGTGTTTGAAGCCTTGTCCGGTTATGGTATGTGTCACGCTACCAAGGGCGGAACTGACTCGTGGACCCACTGTACCACAGTATAATGTGGATGCTGATACCCAGAGAGAGAGAGAGAGAGACGGAGACAAAAGGCAGGTTCGAAGATTAATTTTAACTAAACAGGCAAGGAGTGAAACCCCAGAGGAGGGCCACAGGACCGACACTGGGAAACCACCAAAGGAGCCCAAGACGAGTGACCCCTATACAGGGATATCTCAAGGACAGCTAAGGAGGTACCAGTGAGCCGGGAGCCTGCGAACCGACCCAAGGAGAGCAAGAAAGATAATAGGGAGCACTAAACCAGGGAACGGTGTCCGGGATCCTCCTGGAGTACAAGATACGGGATGGAAGACGGGGTTCACACGGAGTACAGGGGATCCGACTGCAGAAAAGAAACAAGCAGTAAGCACAGAGATAGTAAATTGCAACAAAGCAGAAAGACCTGTCTGGCAACTACTCAACCAAGTAGTTGCCCAGGCACTGGTCTAAGGCTAAAATAAACATTAAATAGCCACCACCTCACAGCGACAACAGAGCGTTTCAAACCTTATCTGGCCGTTACAAGATTTACCATCTATACAGATAACAACCCATTCACCCACCTGGACTAAACAAAACTAGGTGCGCTGAAGCAGTGATGGATAGCCTGGCTGTCTAACTACAATTTCACCATCAAGTACAGGGCAGGCCGTAAGAATGTAAAATGCAGATGCCTTATCCCGGATGCCGTGCCTAAAAGACGTGGAAGAGGAACCGGAGGAGCTGGAAGAAATAGAGCTGCCGGCCTTTCACCGCCCTAGAGCATCCCAGTACAGAACAGGTGTGTACCAGAAGCATCAGCAGGCAACGCTCAACCCATTACCACATCACGGATGGGCTGAGACACAGGACAGTGACCCGACCGTGAAGCTAGTCAGGGAATTGCTGACGCAGGAGGGTGCGTACCCTGGTCACAATGCTCCAGTTGAAGCTCAGCAGTTGTGGAAGGAAAGAAATAAACTATTCATGTATCAAAGTAAGTTGTGCAGAAGATATACCAACCCCAAGACTCATGAGTTGGTCTGGCAAATCATTGTACTCAAGAGAGATGTCAAAATGGTCTTGAAGCCTATCATGACGGTGCAGGGTATTTTGCATGTAAAAAGTTGGAAGTGCTCTTAAGAGAAAGATTCTACTGGGTTGGCATGCGAAGATCAATTGAAGAATGTTGTAGAAAATATGGCCCGTGTAACCTGAGAAGGAAGGATCAAGAAAGCCAGAGAGCTCCACTCCAGTCCATAGTCACCAAACAACCCCTGGAATTAGTAACGCTAGGGCACGTCAAATTAACACCAAGAAGATCTGGCTATGTTTACGCCTTGACCATAGGGGACCACTATTCCCGTTTCCTAGTGGTGGTGCCAGTGAAGGACTTAACGGCAAGAACCACAGCAAAGGCATTCCAGACGTACTTTTGCAAACCCCATGGTTACCCTGAACAGGTCTTAGCAGATCAAGGTCCAGCCTTTGAAGCAGAGGTGTTCCAAGAATTCTGTAACATGTATGGATGCAAGAAGATCCGCACAACACCTTATCATCCTCAAACAAATGGCTTATGTGAGTAGATGAATCACATAGTGATTGACCTCTTGAAGACCTTACCAGCATCAGAAAAGAACCAATGGCCAGAGAAGTTCCCAGACCTGTTAGATTTGTCTAATCATGTCCCGGTGAGTTCAACCAATTGTGCCCTAGCTTATCTCATGAGAGCAAGACCCGGTAAGCTGCCAATTGATTTGGATATGGGAATTCTCAAACCTGCCGCAGAAGTTCCAGAAGCTAGTTGGGATACTGTACGCCAGCAAAAGTATCGCCAAGTTCAAGAATGCGTTGAGAAGAGTCTCCAGCAAGCTCAAGAAAAACAGAAGAAAACCTACAATCAACATGCCCCAGCAACTCCATTGCAACCTGGTAAGCAAGTGCTTAAAAGCAGTGGCGTAACTACCGGCATAGCAGCCGTAGCAGTTGCTTTGGGGCCCGGCGCTTGTGGGGGGCCCGGACCCAGGGCCAGCGTCAGCACCCGGCGCCCGGGCCCGACTGCTTGAAGGGGGCCCACCGGGCCCCTGAGGGCTAGGGTCACACTTGTGTTGTGACCCTAGCCTGACGCAAGTATTGTCTGCTGCAGCGCAGAGCGTTGAACGCTGTGCGCTGCCAGCAACTGAGCCCATAGAAACCCGACGTTTACATTGACAACCAATGGTTGTCATGGTAAACGTCGGGTTTCTATGGGCTGCCTCCAGCGCTATGCGCTGCAACCAGTGGCGTAACTACCGGCATAGCAGCCGTAGCAGTCGCTTTGGGGCCCGGCGCTTGTGGGGGGCCCGGACCCAGGGCCAGCGTCAGCACCCGGCGCCCGGGCCCGACTGCTTGAAGGGGGCCCACCGGGCCCCTGAGGGCTAGGGTCACACTTGTGTTGTGACCCTAGCCTGACGCAAGTATTGTCTGCTGCAGCGCAGAGCGTTGAACGCTGTGCGCTGCCAGCAACTGAGCCCATAGAAACCCGACGTTTACATTGACAACCAGTGGTTGTCATGGTAAACGTCGGGTTTCTATGGGCTGCCTCCAGCGCTATGCGCTGCAACATACAATACTTGCATAAGGCTAGGGTCACAATGCAAGTGTGACCCTAGCCTCAGGGGCCCCTGAGCACTGACTGCCCCCACAGCCAGAGCCATATCCAGGGGGCAGCTGGGGGGTCATTTTCAGGCTCCTGCAGCACCGGAGGTCTCCCTCCTCCCCCCTCCACGGGAGCCGACAGAGCCGCACACTCTGGGCTCAGGCTGACAGGACCTGTGATGATGTCAATGGATGGGGAGGAGTCAGGGGTCTCATGATCAGCTCCTCAGTGTATCCAGGACTGTTCTGGCCACCATGAATGATGCTCAAATAAGGTGAAGTTTGTGTGTGGTCAGGAGGGATTTACAGTGTGAATGTAGCAGAGGTGAGTGTGTACTAGGTGTATGGCAATTAGGTGAAGGTTATGTGTGGGGTCAGGAGGGATTTACAGTGTGAATGTAGCAGAGGCGAGTGTGTACGAGGTGTACGGAGCAGAGCCGAGTGTGTACGAGGTGTATGGAGCGGAGCCAAGTGTGTGCGAGGTGTACGGAGCAGAGCCGTGTGCGTACGAGGTGTACGGAGCAGAGCCGTGTGCGTACGAGGTGTACGGAGCAGAGCCGTGTGTGTACGAGGTGTACGGAGCAGAGCCATGTGTGTACGAGGTGTACGGAGCAGAGCCGCGTGCGTACGAGGTGTACGGAGCAGAGCCGTGTGCGTACGAGGTGTACGGAGCAGAGCCGCGTGCGTACGAGGTGTACGGAGCAGAGCCGCGTGCGTACGAGGTGTACGGAGCAGAGCCGCGTGCGTACGAGGTGTACGGAGCAGAGCCGCGTGCGTACGAGGTGTACGGAGCAGAGCCGCGTGCGTACGAGGTGTACGGAGCAGAGCCATGTGTGTATGAGGTGTACGGAGCGGAGCCGCGTGTGTACGAGGTATGTGTACCAGTGGTAGCCCCCCGCGGATTCCGCTCCTATAGTCCCAGCCGCCTTTGCCGGCAGCATTCTTCTCCAGAGTCTCTTCTGCCGCTGTCTGCATTCTGCAGCTCAGCATGGAGGGGCACGATGTCATCACTGTGCTGATATGTGCAGAGCGACCGGAGGAGACCGAAGCAGCGAGAAGAAAGGTGAGGAAAAAGAGAGATCTGGACGGCCAGACACTCCACTTGGCTGCGGTGCCACCATATGGCAGTGCGGCTCCATTGAGCTGCTTGCATTATTTGTGCGCTTCAGGATGGTTGTGTATATACCAAGCATCCTCAGACGCACAAAAATGCAACATTTTGCATTTGAAGGGTATTTTTAAAAAGTGCAAGGGAACGCAATCGCATTTTAGCCCGCTCCTAACAATGTGTAATATACTCACTGTCAGAAACAGCTCGTGCTGGTTTCGGCAGTCACTGTTCCTGTAAGGCTGCCTTCACATAGGAGTTTTTTAAAAAATGTGGCAGTTGCGTCATTTCCGCCTAGCGGCTGCACTTGCTGCACGTTGGCGGCAAGCCCCATGCATTGTCTATGGGGCTTGCGGTAAGTGTGCGGCAATATATATTATATATATATATAGTCCGCGATATGTACTTAAAGGGGGCCCACTGAGACCTTTTCGCCCGGGGCCCACAGAAACCTGGAGCCGGCCCTGCCGGACCCAGCGCCGCTACGCAGCCGCTGCTATACCGGCAGCTGCGCCTGCGATACCTGTTGTCATTGTGTGTGGCCGTCAGGTGTGGGGGTGGGGGCCCGGCCGGGGCGGCCGCGCCCGACGGGCCCCCCCTGGCGAGGTGGATGCCTCAGCCGCTCCTATTCAAAGCGGCCGCAGGCGCCGCACACAGAGATCAAGGGGCTGCCGCCGCCAGTCTGTAGCCTGCTGCCTGCCTGCCTGACGCTATGTGTTCTCTGCAGATCTCCGCCCCCTGGCCGGCCTGTGACCTCGCTCCGAGTGAGTCCTTCCTTGACTTGTCCTAACTTACTGACCGAGTGACCGGTCACTTACAGCACAGAGCAGACAACAAGCAGGATTAGAAGGAGCAGGAGCTGCTGCTGCACTGAGCCCGGAGGTGAGAGGCGCCGCTAATAACAATATTTATTGACAGTGAGCAGCCGGCAGCATGGGGGGGCCTGTATATACCCTGTGTGTGTGCTGCTGCCAGGGACACTGAGGGGGGGGCCTGTATATACCCTGTGTCTGTGTGTGCTGCTGCCAGGGACACTGAGGGGGGGGCCTGTATATACCCTGTGTCTGTGTGTGCTGCTGCCAGCGACACTGTGAGGGGGGGGCCTGTATATACCCTGTGTCTGTGTGTGCTGCTGGGACACTGTGAGGGGGCCTGTATATACCCTGTGTGTGTGCTGCTGCCAGGGACACTGAGGGGGGGGCCTGTATATACCCTGTGTCTGTGTGTGCTGCTGGGACACTTTGAGGGGCCTGTATATACCCTGTGTGTGTGCTGCTGCCAGGGACACTGTGAGGGGGGGGCCTGTATATACCCTGTGTGTGCTGCTGGGACACTGTGAGGGGGGGCCTGTATATACCCTGTGTGTGCTGCTGGGACACTGTGAGGGGGGGGGCCTGTATATACCCTGTGTGTGCTGCTGGGACACTGAGGGGGGCCTGTATATACCCTGTGTGTGCGCGCCGGGACTCTGGGAGCTGTATACCCTGTGTGCGCCCCGGGACTCTGGGAGCTGTATATACCCTGTGTGCACGCCGGGACTCTGGGAGCTGTATGCCCTGTGTGCACGCCGGGACTCTGGGAGCTGTATATACCCTGTGTGCACGCCGGGACTCTGGGAGCTGTATACCCTGTGTGCACGCCGGGACTCTGGGAGCTGTATACCCTGTGTGCGCGCCGGGACTCTGGGAGCTGTATATCCTGTGTGCACGCCGGGACTCTGGGAGCTGTATATCCTGTGTGCACGCCGGGACTCTGGGAGCTGTATACCCTGTGTGTGCCGGGACTCTGGGAGCTGTATACCCTGTGTGCGCGCCGGGACTCTGGGAGCTGTATATACCCTGTGTGCACGCCGGGACTCTGGGAGCTGTATACCCTGTGTGCACGCCGGGACTCTGGGAGCTGTATACCCTGTGTGTGCCGGGACTCTGGGAGCTGTATACCATGTGCTGGGAGCTGTATACCCTGTGCTGGGACTCTGTATACCATGTGCTGGGACTCTGTATACCCTGTGCTGGGACTCTGGGAGCTGTATACCCTGTGCTGGGAGCTGTATAGCCTGTATATACCACCACTGGGGCCTGTATATACTACTGGGGCTGCTGTATATACTGCTGGGGCCTGTATATACCACTGGGGAGGCTGCTGTATACCACTGGGGCTGCTGTATATACTGCTGGGGCCTGTATATACCACTGGGGAGGCTGCTGTATACCACTGGGGCTGCTGTATATACTGCTGGGGCCTGTATATACCACTGGGGAGGCTGCTGTATACCACTGGGGCTGCTGTATATACCACTGGGGAGGCTGCTGTATACCACTGGGGCTGCTGTATATATTGCTGGGGCCTGTATATACCACTGGGGAGGCTGCTGTATACTACCACTGGGGAGGCTGCTGTATACTACCACTGGGGGGGCCTGTATACCTGTGCTGGGGTCCACCCTCGGCTTATACACGAGTCAATAGATTTTCCCAGATTTTGGGGGCAAAAGTAGGGGGGTCGGCTTATACACGGGTCGGCTTATACACGAGTATATACGGTAAACTGGGTGGCGTCAGACTGTTAACACCGATTCGGTAAGGGGGTGTGTCTTGAAGGGGGAGTGTCATTGGGGGCGTGTCTTGGAGGGGGCCCCGTTCAAAAGTTTGCTATGGGGCCCTGCCAGTTCTAGTTACGCCCCTGCTTAAAAGGAAAAGTCGCACCAACAAATTAGATGACCAATGGGAACCAACACCATACACTGTTCTCCCATCAAACTTTGACAATACAAATGTGTGCCTAATTAGTAAAGATGAAGGTAGAACCACATCAGCCGTATCTAGAGATCACTTAAAATTGTGTCCTGAAACCCTGAAGACACCTGAAATTCCAGTTCCTGTAGTTGAACCCAAGAAAGAAGAAGATGTGTTCCATACTGTCTTAGGAGATTTTCCAAAAACCTGGACAAATTACAAATTATTGTGAGATCCGTGGCCCAAAGCCATTTAACCCCTTCAATAACAGACCTCTGTTCCCACTTTGATGCCTATTTTTGTGCCACTCATAATTTTTGTAGCTATTTTTGTGTAATCACATCAGGGCACATGACTGCATGGTATTATATACTTGTGATGTTTTATTTTTGTTGAGAAACCCTTTAAAAAACAGATAATGAATAGTAACCGATCAAGAAACCAACTTCAGCATAGTTGATCACTTGACTGTACGGAGCCGGCAGCAAATCTCTATGGTCTCCTGCAGGAAGTGCAGTCAGTGATCAGCAGCAGGGTCTGGCTGGCCTAGGTGGCAGAGGGACAAATGCCCCCAAGGCCAGTGGTTAAGCAGCAGTTTTGGGGCCGCCCGGCCATCTGTCATGTTGGTGTGGAAAGCTGCTCTGTCCTTGAAGCTCACTGCTCATGGGTCACTGCTGTGTGCTTGCCCCCCCAGGCCGAAATTTACCAACCAGCCCTGATCAGCAGGTTAGGAGGGAAAGCAGGGGTGCAGGGCACAGGGGGGCCCTGTCAGGGGCAAATACACAGCTCTCAGGGGCCCACAGACAGCAGGGGAGGAGGCAGTATAATACACGGCAGGGAACACTGTCCTGAGGCAGACATCGGTGCCCCGGCACTTGCTCAGGTGCGCCGGGTGCTGATGCTGACCCTGATCATATCATCATCATATCCAGAATCAAAAGTGAAACTTTTCAATATTGATTTCCACACTCAACCGTCACATCATAAATGAGGGCAAGGTGCAGGCTCCTCGCCTATAGTGGGTGTAGGCCTGGACAAGAAGGTAGAGCGAGCGTCAGACCACATTACAGCTCTCCTGGATCTCATGGCGGCTGCTGTCAGGTGTTCCCGGCCCAGGACGTAGCTCCTCTTCCTGCTGCTGGGATCTTCATTCTTTCAAGCCGTTGAGCCCCAGGAGCCAATCACCACGAGTCTCACTGAAGGAGCCGCCTCGTTCATTGCAGGCTATCTGTCCTCTAAGTTCTTCAGCGGGCAGCAGGTAGAGCGCTGCCAGGTGGAGAACACCTTCAATAACACAGGTTAGATGGGGATAGTGATGGGTCAAATGGTCTGCGGGCAGGGGCGTAACTGCAACAGGTGCTTTCTTTCTTTCCTTTCTTTTCTTTCTTTCTTTCTTTCTTTCTTTCTTTCTTTCTTTCTTTCTCTCCCTCCTTTCTCTTTCCTTCCTTCTTTTTTTTCTTTCTTTCCTTTCTTTCTTTCTCTTTCTTTTCTTCTTTCTCTTTTCTTCCTTTGTTTCTTTCTCTTTCCTTCCTTTCTTTCTATTTCCTTACTTTCTTTTTCTTTTCTTTCTTCTCTTTCACTCCTTTCTCTTTCTTTCTTTCTTTCTCTCTTTCTTTCCTTTCTTTCTTTCTTTCTTTCTTTTTCTTTCTTTCTTTCTTTCTTTTCTTCTTTCTCTTTCCTTCCTTCCTTTTTTCTCTTTTCCTTCCTTTCTTTCTCTTTCCTTCCTTTCTCTTTCTTTCTTTTTTTCTATTTCCTTACTTTCTCTTTTCTTCTTTTTTTTCTATTTCCCTACTTTCTATTTCCTTACTTTCTCTTTTCTTCTTTTTTTTCTATTTCCCTACTTTCTTTTTCCTTCCTTTTTTTCTCTTTCTCTCGTTTCTTTCTCTTTCCATCCTTCCTTTCTCTTTCCTTCCTTCCTTCCTTCCTTTCTATTTCCTTCCTCTTTCTTTCTTTCTTTCTCTTTCTTTCTTCTTCTTTCTTTCTTTCTTTCTTTCTTTCTTTCTTTCTTTCTTTCTTTCTTTCTTTCTTTCTTTCTTTTCTTCCTTTTCTTCTTCCTTCCTTCTTCTTCTTTCTCTTTCCTTCCTTCCTTCCTTCCTTTCTCTTCTCCTTTTCTTTTTTTTTCTACAAAGTTAAACGGAGACAAGCCCTTTACCTCTCAGAACTCTCTGATCCTTCATTTCTGTATTCCTAATCCTCTCTTTCATGGCATCTCAGGGAATATTCTGGGAACAGCGGGGCATTGATTGCTCAGTGCTGTGTAACTGAGGCTGAACCATCTGCAGCGTTCTAATATACTTTGTATGTCAGTTCCTCCGCACTGTCAGGATCTCTGCTTGCTGTCAGTGACTGAGAACCATATTGTTTTCATCCAGACACTGATAACCTGGACAGTGGAGGATTGTTAGGCAATCCTCTGTGAGAGGAATAGCACAAAGCTCCAGTGCGCTGATAGTTTGCCACAATGTATCAGTGAAAATGGAATCAATGTGTAGTGCAGCTTTAGTACTTGATACAACTGTAACGACCTTCCAGCTGTGAGATGTCCCAGGCCTGTACAGGTGTATAAAAGGTTCTGTGGATGCTGCACCTGAGCCTGAGCCATAGGGCTCCATTATACTGACCAAAGTAGTCATAGCCCCAACCGCTGCCAGTGGAAACAGTCAACAGCCATGCTGATAGAGGCCAAAATTACAATGTCCATTCTAGGACATGGTCATATATCAAAGACAAACATCAGAAATACTCTATCTGATACCTGACACTGATACCTGACTCCGATGCCTGTCTCTGATACCTGACACCTGACTCTGATTACTGACTCAGATACCTAACTGTGATTCCTGATACCTGACTCTGATACCTGACTCTGATACCTGTGATTCCTGATATCTGACTCTGATACCTGACTGTGAAACCTGATACCTGAAACTGATACCTGACTCTGATATCTGACTTTGATTACTGACTCTGATACCTAACTGTGATTCTTGATACCTGACACTGATACCTGACTCTGATATCTGACTTTGATACCTGACACTGATACCTAACTGTGATTCCTAGCACTCAGCAGACTAGTGTGAACTGGTGCAAGCAAGGGCGCAGTATTAAACAAATTGAATAAAAATCCCTGCAGCACACAGCTACCACCAATGATGCACAGTGCTAACAAGCCATATGTGTTTGAGGAAAAAATTCAAAAACTTTTCAAGTTTTTGAATTTTTTCCTCAAACACATATGGCTTGTTAGCACTGTGCATCATTGGTGGTAGCTGTGTGCTGCAGGGATTTTTATTCAATTTGTAACTGTGATTCCTGATACCTGACACTGATACCTGACTTTGATATCTGACTTTGATTACTGACTCTGATACCTAACTGTGATTCCTGATATCTGACTTTGATACCTGACACTGATACCTAACTGTGATTCCTGATACCTGACTCTGATACCTGTGATTCCTGATAACTGACTCTGATATCTGACTCTGATACCTGATTTTGATTACTGATTCTGATACAATGGCAATAAATCAAGAAAAATTATCCAAAATCCAGCACTAGCGAAAATTTATAATAACTTGAGTCTATTCATATATATTAACAAATACCTTTTATTAAAGCATATTAAAAAGTTAATAAGTGACTTATAACTTATTAATTAGTCAATAAGTGACTTATAATGAATAATCTTGGATTGTAGGCTTAGGCTAATATAATAATAATACACAAAGGTATGGCTATTGATTATGAATGTATATTGCTGCCTGTTTAGTGTCTACATATAATTGTGATTATCATTTTAATCTTAGCCATATGTATCTTTCTTAATAATTAAGAACATTATTATATGAGCTAATTGTGCACTTGTGGATATTCTATGGTATCTGCTATATTTTCTTTGACGGATTGGGGATACACTTCTGTATACTTCATTACTATCAATTAGGGGGTGTAGTCTCTTTCCAGTGGGAAGTCTTGCATGTATTTAGAGCTGCTCATTTTACTAACATTCATGCAGCTTCAGTGCTTGAAACACATAAGACTGTGATTTTAGCTATGTTTGCTTGTTTTTAACAAGTTTTAATAAAAGGTATTTGTTAATCTATATGAAGAAGTTCAAGGTATTTTTTTAATTTTCGTCAGTGCTGGAATTTGGATCACTTTTGTTGATTTGTTGCCATTAGAACATTTACCTGGGACCCGGCCCGTGGAATCGTCCTGCATTGCCGTATATTGCACTATGAACTTCACCAGTTCGATTTGGGGAGCTGAAGAAAAATCTTTTATTTTATTTTAGTTACATGACTCTGATACCTGACTTTGATACATGATTCTGATACTTGACTGTGATACAGAGTTAAGTATCAGAATCACGTATCAGACTGAGGTATCAGAGTCAGGTATCAGAGTCAAGTATCAGAGTCAGGTATCAGAGTCAAGTATCAGAGTTAGGTATGAGAGTCATGTATCAGAGTAAGGTATTAGAATCATATATCACAGTCTTGTATCAGAGTCATGCATCAGAGTCAGGTATCAGAAATTTATCATAGTCATGTATAAGTGAGGTATCATAGTCATGTATCAGAGTCAGGTATCAGAAATTTATCAGAGTCAGGTATCTGAGTCACTTATCAGTCAGGTATCAGAATCATATATCATAGTCATGTATCTGAGTCAAGTATCAGAGTCAGGTATTAGAATCATATATCATAGTCATGTATCAGAGTCGAGTATCAGAGTCGAGTATCAGAGTCGAGTATCAGAGTCGAGTATCAGTCATGTATCAGAGCCAGGTATCAGAGTCAAGTATCAGAATCAAGTATCAGAATCAAGTATCAGAATCAAGTATCAGAGTCATGTATTAGAGTCAGGTATCAGAATCATATTATAGTCATGTATCAGAGTCATGTATCAGAGTAAGGTATCAGAATCATATAGCATAGTCTTGTATCATAGTCAGGCATCATAGTCAGGTATCAGAGTCAGGTTTCAGAGTCAGGTATCAGAAATTGATCAGAGTCATGTACCAGAGTCAGGTATCAGAATCATACATCAGAGTCATGTATCAGAGTCATGTATCAGAGTCATGTATCAGAGTCAGGTATCAGAGTCAGGTATCAGAGTCAGGTATCAGAGTCAGGTATCACAGAGTATTTCTGATGTTTGACATTGATATATGACCATGTCCTAGAATGGACACTGTACAAAATTCACATCATAACTACAAGATCCGTGCAAACATTGAGCAAGCAGGGAATGCTGGGGGATTTCAGCTCTGAGGTCCACATGATTTTTTCCTATACCACAGTACTTATTATAAAATCTACATTTACCAGATTGCAAATCACCAAAACAAGCTAAAAAAAAACAAAACGGTAGTGCTGGGAGATTTCAGCTCTGAAGGCTGCAGAATTGTGAATGCTGTCATAGAGCATAGCACATGCTGTAATACTGGATCAGGTCAGGCATTTATTTTTGTCTTTCAGCCTTATAGATCGACTTGAAGGAGAATCTTTTCGGGCAGCCCCTGGCACATGACATGATCTACAAGTCTCTGACCAGATTTATGAGCAATAAGGACCCCAAGAAGCCCCTGGCGTTGTCCCTGCACGGCTGGACCGGCACCGGCAAGAACTTTGTTAGCAAAATCATTGTAAACAATATTTATGAATCTGGAATGAAAAGCAAATTCGTCCATCTCTTTATCTCTGAACTGCATTTCCCTCACAACAGCCAGGTTCCCCTATATAAGGTATGCAGCCGACTGTCACCTGCTGTTATGCGCTGACTATCTGCCGTCTATGTTGGCTGCTGCTGTGATTGAATGTGTGTGTATTTCTCCACCAGGTGGTGTCTCTGTTAGAGTTTTCACTCTGCATTTGAACATGCTTCTGTGTGGACGTTGGTGCTTGTGCTGTAGTCTCTTTAAGTTTTCCTTTTGCTGTAGTGGCTGCTGACCCCGGTCTGTGTTGGGTGGAGGTGAGGGTTGAAGCATAGGGCGGGTTGAGGAGGTAAGGGCAAGGGTGGTGGCTCAGATCTCTTCACCATCAGAGGTACCTCTGAAGTTTAAATAAGAGTCATTTGGAGTCTCCGCCCCTGGCCTTTAAATAGCTTCTCCCTCCACCAGGTGGCGTCGCTTTTAGAGTTTGCACTCTGCCTGTGACCGAGCTTCTGTGTGGACGTCGGTGCTTGTGCTGCAGTCTCTGGTAGTTTACCTTTTGCTAGAGTGGCTGCGGACCCCAGTACATGGTGGGTAGAGGTGAGGATTCAAGCATAGGGCAGGTTGAGGAGTTGAAGGCAAAGGTGGAGACTCAGACCTCCTCACCATAAGAGGTACCTCTGAGTACAGGGTCAGACCACATACTCAGTTACCTTGCCCGCAATACCATCTTGTTTACTATTCCCTCATCCTCTATCCTATTCGTGACACCGACCCTCCCCATTCTAAAAGGGATATATTTTGAGCATTAGTTTTACCACCTTAAGAAACAACTTCTATGTACCATTTTTCAGTAGATGGAGCTGTATAAAGACTTGCAGTTTTCACTGTGCCATTTTGGGTACATCCGCTGTGCTTGGCGAACAGCCTCCTCCTTATACTCCTGAGAGACGCCTGGGTGCAGAACTACCATCTCTTCTTCGTACCTCACCAACCACTGGCTTTTTGGGTTCGGGGTCCCCATCTCCAGCACTTGTCTGTTAGACGCCTGGGAGGGGGGGGGACCGGCTAGCACCCACCAGTAGATCAATTAAAGCCTCTTTAGTCAGTCCTTGTCAGGGACATGGTCTGATCATACCACATATCTCCTGTGCTGAGATAATCTTATATATGTGTCCCTGTTATGTACTGTGTAAAGGATGTGTCTGACCATACAGGGACATGGTCTGATCACACCACATCTCCTGTGCAGAGAAAATCTTATATATGTGTCCCTGTTATGTACTGTGTAATTGATGTGTCTGACTGTACAGGGACATGGTCTGATCACACCACATCTCCTGTGCTGAGATAATCTTATATATGTGTCCCTGCTATGTACTGTGTAATGGATGTGTCTGATCGTACAGGGACATGGTCTGATCATACCACATCTCCTGTGCTGAGATAATCCTATGTATGTTTCCCTGCTATGTACTGTGTAATGGATGTGTCTGACCGTACAGGGACATGGTCTGATCATACCACATCCCCTGTGCTGAGATAATCTTATATATGTGTCCCTGCTCTGTACTGTGTAATGGATGTGTCTGACCCTACAGGATTTGGTCTGATCATAACACATCTCCTGTGCTGAGATAATAATAATTATTATTATTATTATTTTATTATTATATATTTATATAGCGCCATTGGTTCCATGGTGCTTTACAAGTGTCCCTGCTATGTACTGTGTAATGGGTGTGTTTGACCATACAGGGAAGGATGGAAAAGAGTATACAGACATTACAGCCGGGATCACAGCTGATTCTTTCTTTGAGATAAAACATTTCCCTTCCTGGTTTTAAAAAATGTTTTACCTCAAAGAAAGAATTATCTGCTATTATGTGCTGTAATGTCTGTATACTCTTTTGTGTGCCCCCCTGCCCAGGAGATATGGTATGATCAGACCAGTATACATAATCTTTGAAAATTCTTGGAGAACAGGAGAAGTCCCAGAGGACTGGAGAAGAGCAAATGTTGTCCTGATCTTCAAAAAAAGGAAGAAGGTGGACCCTGGGAACTGTAGGCCTGTGAGCCTGACGTCTATACCAGGAAAGATCTTTGAACAAACTATTCAAGTACTTGGATGAGAATGAATTGCTTAACCAGAGCCAGCATGGGTTTGTAACTAATAAGTCATGTCAGACTAACTTAATTTCCTTCTATGACATAAGTTAAGAGAAGAACGACCAGGATGGTGACCGGTCTGCAAACTATATCCTACGAGGAACAGTTACTAGATTTGGGAATGTTTAGCTTGACAAAAAGACTGAGAGGAGACTTAATAGCTGTCTACAAATATCTCAAGTGCTGTCACACTTCACATGCAAAAGGAAAGACCAGAAGCAATGGGATGACGCTGAATGGGAGGAGACAGATATTAGAAAAAACTTTTTGACAGTGAGGGTGATCAGTGAGTGGAACAGGCGGCCACAAGAGGTGGTGAGTTCTCCTTCAATGGAAGTCTTCACACAAAGGCTGGACAGACATCTGCCTGGGATAATTTAGGGAATCCTGCAGGGATTAGGGAATTTAGGGAATTGAGCAGCAGGTTGGATCAGATGACCCAGGAGGTCCCTTTACATGATGACCCAGGAGGTCCCTTTACATGATGACCCAGGAGGTCTTTTCACCTGATGACCCGGGAGGACCCTTCACATGATGACCCAGGAGGTCCCTTCACACGATGACCCAGGAAGTCCAGTCATACGATGACCCAGGAGGTCCCTTGACATGATAACCCAGGACGTTCCTTCACACGATGACCCAAGTGGTTCCTTTCACGATGACCCCGGAAGTCCCTTCACACAATGACCCGAGAGGTCCCCTCACATGATGACCCAGGAGGTCCCCTCACACAATGACCTGGGAGGTCCCTTTACACAATGACTCAGCAGGTCCCTTCACATGATAACCCAGGAGGTCCCGTCACACAATGACCCAGGAGGTCCCTTCACATGATAACCCAGGAGGTTCCTTCACACGATGACCCAGGAGGTCCCTTCACATGATGACCCAGGAGGTCCCTTCACATGATAACCCAGGAGGTTCCTTCACACGATGACCCAGGTGGTTCCTTCACACGATGACCCCGGAAGTCCCTTCACACAATGACCCGAGAGGTCCCCTCACATGATGACCCAGGAGGTCCCCTCACACAATGACCCGGGAGGTCCCTTCACACGATGACCCAGGAATTCCACTCATACGATGACCCAGGAGGTCCCGTCACACGATGACCCAGTAGGTCCCTTCACACGATGACCCAGGAGGTCCCTTCACACGATGACCCTGGAATTCCACTCATATGATGAGCCAGGAGGTCCCTTCACATGATGACCCGGCAGGTCCCTTCACACGATGACCCAGGAGGTCCCTTCACATGATGACCCGGCAGATCCCTTCACACGATGACCCAGGAATGCCACTCATACGATGACCCAGGAGGTCCCCTCACACAATGACCCAGGAGGTCCCTTCACACGATGACCCAGGAATTCCACTCATACGATGACCCAGGAGGTCCCGTCACACGATGACCCAGGAGGTCCCTTCACACGATGACCCAAGAGGTCCCTTCACACGATGACCCAGGAATTCCACTCATATGATGAGCCAGGAGGTCCCTTCACATGATGACCCGGCAGGTCCCTTCACACGATGACCCAGGAGGTCCCTTCACACGATGACCCAGGAGGTCCCTTCACACGATGACCCAGGAGGTCCCTTCACATGATGACCCAGGAGGTCCCTTCACACGATGACCCAGGAGGTCCCTTCACATGATGACCCGGCAGGTCCCTTCACACGATGACCCAGGAGGTCCCTTCACATGATGACCCGGCAGATCCCTTCACACGATGACCCAGGAATGCCACTCATACGATGACCCAGGAGGTCCCTTTATACTCTACCATATGATTCTATGTTCCGGCATGGTCAGACACATCCATTACACAGGGACACATTTGTAAGAATATTTCAGGACAGGAAGATTTTTTTTTTTTTTAAACATCCAATTGTGGAACGTATTATTATTCCAAGATCTAGTAATTAAAATGAACATTGTTCGTGGGAACGCTCCTTTAATTATCTGAGATCAACGTTAATATGATCACAATTTATGTAATGAAGTAATTTGGCTAGAACATGCTACCGCCTTATGATTGGACAGATGACACTTTTGTAGCCCTCACCAAACCTTAGAATCAGTGGCGTAACTGGATGCTCATGGGCCCTGATGCAAAAGCTCCAACGGGGCCCCCAATTATTGCAAATCTTTAATAGCAGTGGTCTTTTTCTATAGGGTAAAGAGTCTTCTGGGACCCCCTAGACTCCAGGGCCCGGGTGCGATTGCATCCCCTGAACCCATTGTAGTTACGCCCCTGGTTAGAAGGAATGTACAGCCAATAGAAACTAGGTTGCCATGTATACACGTATAGAAGCCTGTTGTCATAGCGTGGTATAGTGGATAGGGAATCAGGAGGTAAGATGGGCAAGGACATTCAGGGGAGCTAGTCTGGCCCTGGACATGGGGTCCCTGACTAGCCCTGTTCCTGAAGGTACCACTGAAGATGAGGAGGTTCGTGCCGCCACCCCAGCCCTAAGCTCTTGCTCAGCCCTAGGCTAAGAAGCCAAGAGCCCCTACCTCCACCCATGACAGCAATAACACGGCTCAGCACAGCACGACTCCACAGAAATGAGCTCTATCTGCGACACCTAGTGGAGGGCAGTGCAGAGATTTCAAGGCTGGGGGAGTGGAGATCTGAATACTAAAACATACACATCCACCTCCACTTAAATGCTATGACTCCACCTGCAGAGCCTGCTTTAAATTAGAGCATTGTCCTTGCGGTCTGCACTGTGGGTCTTATATAGCTATATATGTCTTCTTCCCTCAGGACCAGTTACAGTCATGGATTCGAGGAAACACCAGTAAATGTGCTCGCTCTATATTCAGATTTGATGAAATGGACAAGCTACACCCGGGCCTGATCGACACCATTAAGCCTTTCCTGGATTACCATGACTATATCGATGGAGTCTCCTACTACAAAGCCATCTTCATTTTTATCAGGTACTTTTATATTTTTCAGACCATGAGACGCATCCAGGTCTGGGCAACAGAAAATAGGAAAAAAATGCTATATTAAAACCACTCTGGTAATTGTTATTATTTCTTATTATAGCTCCATTTATTCCATGGCGCTTTACATGTGACAAAGGGGCATTCATAGACAAGTACAATAATTATTAACAATACAAGGCACAGACAGGAGGAGAGAGGACCCTGCCCACGAGGGCTCACAGTCTACAAGGGATGGGTGAGGATACAGTAGGTGAGGAGAGAGGACCCTGCCCCCGAGGGCTCACATTCTACAAGGGATGGGTGAGGATACAGCTGGGGAGGAGAGAGGACCCTGACCGCAAGGGCTCACATTCTACAAGGGATGGGTGAGGATACAGTAAGGGAGGAGAGAGGACCCTGTCCACGAGGGCTCACATTCTACAAGGGATGGGTGAGGATACAGTAGGTGAGGAGAGAGGACCCTGCCCACGAGGGCTCACAGTCTACAAGGGATGGGTGAGGATACAGCGGAGGAGGAGAGAGGACCCTGTCCGCGAGGGCTCACATTCTACAAGGGATGGGTGAGGATACAGTAGGTGAGGAGAGAGGACCCTGCCCACGAGGGCTCACAGTCTACAAGGGATGGGTGAGGATACAGCGGGGGAGGAGAGAGGACCCTGCCCACGAGGGCTCACAGTCTACAAGGGATGGGTAAGGATACAGCGGAGGAGGAGAGAGGACCCTGCCCACGAGGGCTCACAGTCTACAAGGGATGGGTGAGGATACAGCGGAGGAGAGAGGACCCTGCCCACGAGGGCTCGCAGTCTACAGGGGATGGGTGAGGATACAGCGGAGGAGGAGAGAGGACCCTGCCCACGAGGACTCACAATCTACAAGGGATGAGTGAGGATACAGTAGGGAAGGAGAGAGGACCCTGCCCACGAGGGCTCACAGTCTACAAGGGTTGGGTGAGGATACAGTAGGTGAGGAGAGAGGACCCTGCCCACGGGGCTCACAGTCTACAAGGGATGGGTGAGGATACAGTAGGTGAGGAGAGAGGATACTGCCCATGAGGGCTCACAGTCTACAAGGGATGGGTGAGGATACAGTAGGTGAGGAGAGAGGACCCTGCCCATGAGGGCTCACAGTCTATAAGGGATGGGTGAGGATACAGTAGGTGAGGAGAGAGGACCCTGCCCATGAGGGTTCACAGTCTACAAGGGATGGGTGAGGATACAGTAGGTGAGGAGAGAGGACCCTGCCCCGAGGGCTCACAGTCTACAAGGGATGGGTGAGGATACAGTAGGTGAGGAGAGAGGACCCTGCCCCCGAGGGCTCACATTCTACAAGGGATGGGTGAGGATACAGTAGGTGAGGAGAGAGGACCCTGCCCCCGAGGGCTCACATTCTACAAGGGATGGGTGAGGATACAGCTGGGGAGGAGAGAGGACCCTGACCGCGAGGGCTCACATTCTACAAGGGATGGGTGAGGATACAGTAGGTGAGGAGAGAGGACCCTGCCCCCGAGGGCTCACATTCTACAAGGGATGGGTGAGGATACAGCTGGGGAGGAGAGAGGACCCTGACCGCGAGGGCTCACATTCTACAAGGGATGGGTGAGGATACAGTAAGGGAGGAGAGAGGACCCTGTCCA
The DNA here is from genome assembly GCA_033576535.1 of Allobates femoralis. Lineage (NCBI taxonomy): Eukaryota > Metazoa > Chordata > Amphibia > Anura > Aromobatidae > Allobates > Allobates femoralis. The sequence goes on from JARQOC010000095.1 coordinate 119,072, forward strand.
CGAGGGCTCACATTCTACAAGGGATGGGTGAGGATACAGTAGGTGAGGAGAGAGGACCCTGCCCACGAGGGCTCACAGTCTACAAGGGATGGGTGAGGATACAGCGGAGGAGGAGAGAGGGACCCTGTCCGCGAGGGCTCACATTCTACAAGGGATGGGTGAGGATACAGTAGGTGAGGAGAGAGGACCCTGCCCACGAGGGCTCACAGTCTACAAGGGATGGGTGAGGATACAGCGGGGGAGGAGAGAGGACCCTGCCCACGAGGGCTCACAGTCTACAAGGGATGGGTAAGGATACAGCGGAGGAGGAGAGAGGACCCTGCCCACGAGGGCTCACAGTCTACAAGGGATGGGTGAGGATACAGTGGAGGAGAGAGGACCCTGCCCACGAGGGCTCGCAGTCTACAGGGGATGGGTGAGGATACAGCGGAGGAGGAGAGAGGACCCTGCCCACGAGGACTCACAATCTACAAGGGATGAGTGAGGATACAGTAGGGAAGGAGAGAGGACCCTGCCCACGAGGGCTCACAGTCTACAAGGGTTGGGTGAGGATACAGTAGGTGAGGAGAGAGGACCCTGCCCACGGGGCTCACAGTCTACAAGGGATGGGTGAGGATACAGTAGGTGAGGAGAGAGGATCCTGCCCATGAGGGCTCACAGTCTACAAGGGATGGGTGAGGATACAGTAGGTGAGGAGAGAGGACCCTGCCCATGAGGGCTCACAGTCTATAAGGGATGGGTGAGGATACAGTAGGTGAGGAGAGAGGACCCTGCCCATGAGGGTTCACAGTCTACAAGGGATGGGTGAGGATACAGTAGGTGAGGAGAGAGGACCCTGCCCCCGAGGGCTCACATTCTACAAGGGATGGGTGAGGATACAGTAGGTGAGGAGAGAGGACCCTGCCCCCGAGGGCTCACATTCTACAAGGGATGGGTGAGGATACAGCTGGGGAGGAGAGAGGACCCTGACCGCGAGGGCTCACATTCTACAAGGGATGGGTGAGGATACAGTAGGTGAGGAGAGAGGACCCTGCCCCCGAGGGCTCACATTCTACAAGGGATGGGTGAGGATACAGCTGGGGAGGAGAGAGGAGCCTGACCGCGAGGGCTCACATTCTACAAGGGATGGGTGAGGATACAGTAAGGGAGGAGAGAGGACCCTGTCCACGAGGGCTCACATTCTACAAGGGATGGGTGAGGATACAGTAGGTGAGGAGAGAGGACCCTGCCCACGAGGGCTCACAGTCTACAAGGGATGGGTGAGGATACAGCGGAGGAGGAGAGAGGACCCTGTCCGCGAGGGCTCACATTCTACAAGGGATGGGTGAGGATACAGTAGGTGAGGAGAGAGGACCCTGCCCACGAGGGCTCACAGTCTACAAGGGATGGGTGAGGATACAGCGGGGGAGAGAGAGAGGACCCTGCCCACGAGGGCTCACAGTCTACAAGGGATGGGTGAGGATACAGCGGAGGAGGAGAGAGGACCCTGCCCACGAGGGCTCACAGTCTACAAGGGATGGGTGAGGATACAGCGGAGGAGAGAGGACCCTGCCCACGAGGGCTCGCAGTCTACAGGGGATGGGTGAGGATACAGCGGAGGAGGAGAGAGGACCCTGCCCATGAGGACTCACAATCTACAAGGGATGAGTGAGGATACAGTAGGGAAGGAGAGAGGACCCTGCCCACGAGGGCTCACAGTCTACAAGGGTTGGGTGAGGATACAGTAGGTGAGGAGAGAGGACCCTGCCCACGGGGCTCACAGTCTACAAGGGATGGGTGAGGATACAGTAGGTGAGGATAGAGGATCCTGCCCATGAGGGCTCACAGTCTACAAGGGATGGGTGAGGATACAGTAGGTGAGGAGAGAGGACCCTGCCCATGAGGGCTCACAGTCTATAAGGGATGGGTGAGGATACAGTAGGTGAGGAGAGAGGACCCTGCCCACGAGGGCTCACAGTCTACAAGGGATGGGTGGGGATACAGTAGGTGAGGAGAGAGGACCCTGCCCACGAGGGCTCACAGTCTACAAGGGATGGGTGAGGATACAGCGGGGGAGGAGAGAGGAGCCTGCCCACGAGGGCTCACAGTCTACAAGGGATGGGTGAGGATACAGTAGGTGAGGAGAGAGGATCCTGCCCACGAGGGCTCACAGTCTACAAGGGATGGGTGAGGATACAGCGGAGGAGGAGAGAGGACCCTGCCCACGAGGGCTCACAGTCTACAAGGGATGGGTGAGGATACAGCGGAGGAGAGAGGACCCTGCCCACGAGGGCTCGCAGTCTACAGGGGATGGGTGAGGATACAGCGGAGGAGGAGAGAGGACCCTGCCCATGAGGACTCACAATCTACAAGGGATGAGTGAGGATACAGTAGGGAAGGAGAGAGGACCCTGCCCACGAGGGCTCACAGTCTACAAGGGTTGGGTGAGGATACAGTAGGTGAGGAGAGAGGACCCTGCCCACGGGGCTCACAGTCTACAAGGGATGGGTGAGGATACAGTAGGTGAGGATAGAGGATCCTGCCCATGAGGGCTCACAGTCTACAAGGGATGGGTGAGGATACAGTAGGTGAGGAGAGAGGACCCTGCCCATGAGGGCTCACAGTCTATAAGGGATGGGTGAGGATACAGTAGGTGAGGAGAGAGGACCCTGCCCATGAGGGTTCACAGTCTACAAGGGATGGGTGGGGATACAGTAGGTGAGGAGAGAGGACCCTGCCCACGAGGGCTCACAGTCTACAAGGGATGGGTGAGGATACAGCGGGGGAGGAGAGAGGAGCCTGCCCACGAGGGCTCACAGTCTACAAGGGATGGGTGAGGATACAGTAGGTGAGGAGAGAGGATCCTGCCCACGAGGGCTCACAGTCTACAAGGGATGGGTGAGGATACAGTAGGTGAGGAGAGAGGACCCTGCCCACGAGGGCTCACAGTCTACAAGGGTTGGGTGAGGATACAGTAAGTGAGAAGAGAGGACCCTGCCCATGAGGTCTCACAGTCTACAAGGGATGGGTGAGGATACAGTAGGTGAGAAGAGAGGACCCTGCCCACGGGGCTCACATTCTACATGGGATGAGTGAGGATAGAGTAGGGAAGGAGAGAGGACCCTGCCCACGAGGGCTCACAGTTGTCACGGGTGGCACGGATGACAGGGTGGAGGCCACGCGCAGACGATCCCAGCGTTTGGCCAATCAGCCATAATGTTTGAGGGTGGTCCGTCTCTTTCAGGGGCATTTACCTTCTGTGTAGACAGAGAGAAGGTATGATAAGATCTCCCTATTATGGGGAGACGGCTGGGAAGGTCTTGTGCTCGGTTTGGTTTCTCCACCAGTATTGTGGGTCACTAGGACCCAGCAGGTTCTTCCCACCTTTATAAGGAGTTTCATTGCCCTTCCTCGGTGCAGGTGATATTTCCTTGTGCACTCATTATCCTTGCTCCAGCAGAAGCTGAGGTTGTGGAGGTTGCTGTGTTCTGCTGCAAGATAAGTGTTTTCCTTCCCCAATGTCTGTTTTTCCCTGGTGTTTGTCTTTAGTTGTTAGTGGAGGGGTCTAGTGAACCTCTCCATCTGATCCTTAGATAAGGTAGTGCTAGGATCAGAGAGGGACGAGGTTCGTGGTCGGCGACAGTTGAGGAAACTGTATAGGGACGTTAGGGCAGACAGGGTCAGCCCCAGTAAGTCTAGGGGTCACCGTCTCCCTCTTGTGCCCATAGCATTAGGGACTCCTTATTCCCCCCCCCGTCGTTATCCTACGCTGAGTGTCTCTCCCACTCTCAGCGTGACAACAGTCTACAAGGGTTGGGTGAGGATACAGTAGGTGAGGAGAGAGGACCCTGCCCACGGGGCTCACTGTCTACAAGGGATGGGTGAGGATACAGTAGGTGAGGAGAGAGGATCCTGCCCATGAGGGCTCACAGTCTACAAGGGGTGGGTAAGGATACAGCGGGGGAGGAGAGAGGACCCTGCACACGAGGGGTCACAGTCTGCAAGAGATGGGTGAGGATACAGCGGGGGAGGAGAGAGGAGCCTGCCCACGAGGGCTCACAGTCTACAATGGATGGGTGAGGATACAGTAGGTGAGGAGAGAGGATCCTGCCCACGAGGGCTCACAGTCTACAAGGGATGGGTGAGGATACAGTAGGTGAGGAGAGAGGACCCTGCCCACGAGGGCTCACAGTCTACAAGGGTTGGGTGAGGATACAGTAAGTGAGAAGAGAGGACCCTGCCCATGAGGGCTCACAGTCTACAAGGGGTGGGTAAGGATACAGCGGGGGAGGAGAGAGGACCCTGCCCATGAGGGCTCACAGTCTACAAGGGATGGGTGAGGATACAGTAGGTGAGAAGAGAGGACCCTGCCCACGGGGCTCACATTCTACATGGGATGAGTGAGGATAGAGTAGGGAAGGAGAGAGGACCCTGCCCACGAGGGCTCACAGTCTACAAGGGTTGGGTGAGGATACAGTAGGTGAGGAGAGAGGACCCTGCCCACGGGGCTCACAGTCTACAAGGGATGGGTAAGGATACAGCGGGGGAGGAGAGAGGACCCTGCACACGAGGGATCACAGTCTACAAGAGATGGGTGAGGATACAGTAGGTGAGGAGAGAGGATCCTGCCCATGAGGGCTCACAGTCTACAAGGGATGGGTGAGGATACAGTAGGTGAGGAGAGAGGACCCTGCCCATTAGGGCTCACAGTCTAGAAGGGATGGGTGAGGATACAGTAGGTGAGGAGAGAGGACCCTGCCCATGAGGGTTCACAGTCTACAAGGGATGGGTGGGGATACAGTAGGTGAGGAGAGAGGACCCTGCCCACGAGGGCTCACAGTCTACAAGGGATGGGTGAGGATACAGCGGGGGAGGAGAGAGGAGCCTGCCCACGAGGGCTCACAGTCTACAAGGGATGGGTGAGGATACAGTAGGTGAGGAGAGAGGACCCTGCCCATGAGGGTTCACAGTCTACAAGGGATGGGTGGGGATACAGTAGGTGAGGAGAGAGGACCCTGCCCACGAGGGCTCACAGTCTACAAGGGGTGGGTAAGGATACAGCGGGGGAGGAGAGAGGACCCTGCCCATGAGGGCTCACAGTCTACAAGGGATGGGTGAGGATACAGCGGAGGAGAGAGGACCCTGCCCACGAGGGCTCGCAGTCTACAGGGGATGGGTGAGGATACAGCGGAGGAGGAGAGAGGACCCTGCCCATGAGGACTCACAATCTACAAGGGATGAGTGAGGATACAGTAGGGAAGGAGAGAGGACCCTGCCCACGAGGGCTCACAGTCTACAAGGGTTGGGTGAGGATACAGTAGGTGAGGAGAGAGGACCCTGCCCACGGGGCTCACAGTCTACAAGGGATGGGTGAGGATACAGTAGGTGAGGATAGAGGATCCTGCCCATGAGGGCTCACAGTCTACAAGGGATGGGTGAGGATACAGTAGGTGAGGAGAGAGGACCCTGCCCATGAGGGCTCACAGTCTATAAGGGATGGGTGAGGATACAGTAGGTGAGGAGAGAGGACCCTGCCCACGAGGGCTCACAGTCTACAAGGGATGGGTGGGGATACAGTAGGTGAGGAGAGAGGACCCTGCCCACGAGGGCTCACAGTCTACAAGGGATGGGTGAGGATACAGCGGGGGAGGAGAGAGGAGCCTGCCCACGAGGGCTCACAGTCTACAAGGGATGGGTGAGGATACAGTAGGTGAGGAGAGAGGATCCTGCCCACGAGGGCTCACAGTCTACAAGGGATGGGTGAGGATACAGCGGAGGAGGAGAGAGGACCCTGCCCACGAGGGCTCACAGTCTACAAGGGATGGGTGAGGATACAGCGGAGGAGAGAGGACCCTGCCCACGAGGGCTCGCAGTCTACAGGGGATGGGTGAGGATACAGCGGAGGAGGAGAGAGGACCCTGCCCATGAGGACTCACAATCTACAAGGGATGAGTGAGGATACAGTAGGGAAGGAGAGAGGACCCTGCCCACGAGGGCTCACAGTCTACAAGGGTTGGGTGAGGATACAGTAGGTGAGGAGAGAGGACCCTGCCCACGGGGCTCACAGTCTACAAGGGATGGGTGAGGATACAGTAGGTGAGGATAGAGGATCCTGCCCATGAGGGCTCACAGTCTACAAGGGATGGGTGAGGATACAGTAGGTGAGGAGAGAGGACCCTGCCCATGAGGGCTCACAGTCTATAAGGGATGGGTGAGGATACAGTAGGTGAGGAGAGAGGACCCTGCCCATGAGGGTTCACAGTCTACAAGGGATGGGTGGGGATACAGTAGGTGAGGAGAGAGGACCCTGCCCACGAGGGCTCACAGTCTACAAGGGATGGGTGAGGATACAGCGGGGGAGGAGAGAGGAGCCTGCCCACGAGGGCTCACAGTCTACAAGGGATGGGTGAGGATACAGTAGGTGAGGAGAGAGGATCCTGCCCACGAGGGCTCACAGTCTACAAGGGATGGGTGAGGATACAGTAGGTGAGGAGAGAGGACCCTGCCCACGAGGGCTCACAGTCTACAAGGGTTGGGTGAGGATACAGTAAGTGAGAAGAGAGGACCCTGCCCATGAGGTCTCACAGTCTACAAGGGATGGGTGAGGATACAGTAGGTGAGAAGAGAGGACCCTGCCCACGGGGCTCACATTCTACATGGGATGAGTGAGGATAGAGTAGGGAAGGAGAGAGGACCCTGCCCACGAGGGCTCACAGTTGTCACGGGTGGCACGGATGACAGGGTGGAGGCCACGCGCAGACGATCCCAGCGTTTGGCCAATCAGCCATAATGTTTGAGGGTGGTCCGTCTCTTTCAGGGGCATTTACCTTCTGTGTAGACAGAGAGAAGGTATGATAAGATCTCCCTATTATGGGGAGACGGCTGGGAAGGTCTTGTGCTCGGTTTGGTTTCTCCACCAGTATTGTGGGTCACTAGGACCCAGCAGGTTCTTCCCACCTTTATAAGGAGTTTCATTGCCCTTCCTCGGTGCAGGTGATATTTCCTTGTGCACTCATTATCCTTGCTCCAGCAGAAGCTGAGGTTGTGGAGGTTGCTGTGTTCTGCTGCAAGATAAGTGTTTTCCTTCCCCAATGTCTGTTTTTCCCTGGTGTTTGTCTTTAGTTGTTAGTGGAGGGGTCTAGTGAACCTCTCCATCTGATCCTTAGATAAGGTAGTGCTAGGATCAGAGAGGGACGAGGTTCGTGGTCGGCGACAGTTGAGGAAACTGTATAGGGACGTTAGGGCAGACAGGGTCAGCCCCAGTAAGTCTAGGGGTCACCGTCTCCCTCTTGTGCCCATAGCATTAGGGACTCCTTATTCCCCCCCCCCGTCGTTATCCTACGCTGAGTGTCTCTCCCACTCTCAGCGTGACAACAGTCTACAAGGGTTGGGTGAGGATACAGTAGGTGAGGAGAGAGGACCCTGCCCACGGGGCTCACTGTCTACAAGGGATGGGTGAGGATACAGTAGGTGAGGAGAGAGGATCCTGCCCATGAGGGCTCACAGTCTACAAGGGGTGGGTAAGGATACAGCGGGGGAGGAGAGAGGACCCTGCACACGAGGGGTCACAGTCTGCAAGAGATGGGTGAGGATACAGCGGGGGAGGAGAGAGGAGCCTGCCCACGAGGGCTCACAGTCTACAATGGATGGGTGAGGATACAGTAGGTGAGGAGAGAGGATCCTGCCCACGAGGGCTCACAGTCTACAAGGGATGGGTGAGGATACAGTAGGTGAGGAGAGAGGACCCTGCCCACGAGGGCTCACAGTCTACAAGGGTTGGGTGAGGATACAGTAAGTGAGAAGAGAGGACCCTGCCCATGAGGGCTCACAGTCTACAAGGGGTGGGTAAGGATACAGCGGGGGAGGAGAGAGGACCCTGCCCATGAGGGCTCACAGTCTACAAGGGATGGGTGAGGATACAGTAGGTGAGAAGAGAGGACCCTGCCCACGGGGCTCACATTCTACATGGGATGAGTGAGGATAGAGTAGGGAAGGAGAGAGGACCCTGCCCACGAGGGCTCACAGTCTACAAGGGTTGGGTGAGGATACAGTAGGTGAGGAGAGAGGACCCTGCCCACGGGGCTCACAGTCTACAAGGGATGGGTAAGGATACAGCGGGGGAGGAGAGAGGACCCTGCACACGAGGGATCACAGTCTACAAGAGATGGGTGAGGATACAGTAGGTGAGGAGAGAGGATCCTGCCCATGAGGGCTCACAGTCTACAAGGGATGGGTGAGGATACAGTAGGTGAGGAGAGAGGACCCTGCCCATTAGGGCTCACAGTCTAGAAGGGATGGGTGAGGATACAGTAGGTGAGGAGAGAGGACCCTGCCCATGAGGGTTCACAGTCTACAAGGGATGGGTGGGGATACAGTAGGTGAGGAGAGAGGACCCTGCCCACGAGGGCTCACAGTCTACAAGGGATGGGTGAGGATACAGCGGGGGAGGAGAGAGGAGCCTGCCCACGAGGGCTCACAGTCTACAAGGGATGGGTGAGGATACAGTAGGTGAGGAGAGAGGACCCTGCCCATGAGGGTTCACAGTCTACAAGGGATGGGTGGGGATACAGTAGGTGAGGAGAGAGGACCCTGCCCACGAGGGCTCACAGTCTACAAGGGGTGGGTAAGGATACAGCGGGGGAGGAGAGAGGACCCTGCCCATGAGGGCTCACAGTCTACAAGGGATGGGTGAGGATACAGTAGGTGAGAAGAGAGGACCCTGCCCACGGGGCTCACATTCTACATGGGATGGGTGAGGATACAGTAGGTGAGGAGAGAGGACCCTACCCACCAGGGCTCACAGTCTACAAGGGATGGGTGAGGATACAGTAGGTGAGGAGAGAGGATCCTGCCCACAAGGGCTCACAGTCTACAAGGGATGGGTGAGGATACAGTAGGTGAGGAGAGGATCCTGCCCACAAGGGCTCACAGTCTACAAGGGATGGGTGAGGATACAGTAGGTGAGGAGAGAGGACCCTGCCCACGAGGGCTCACAGTCTACAAGGGTTGGGTGAGGATACAGTAGGTGAGAAGAGAGGACCCTGCCCATGAGGGCTCACAGTCTACAAGGGGTGGGTAAGGATACAGCGGGGGAGGAGAGAGGACCCTGCCCACGAGGGGTCACAGTCTACAAGGGATGGGTGAGGATACAGTAGGTGAGGAGAGAGGATTCTGCCCACGGGGCTCACAGTCTACAAGGGATGGGTGAGGATACAGTAGGTGAGGAGAGAGGACCCTGCCCATGAGGGCTCACAGTCTACAAGGGATGGGTGAGGATACAGTAGGTGAGGAGACAGGACCCTGCCCACAAGGGCTCACATTCTACATGGGATGGGTGAGGATACAGTAGGTGAGGGGAGAGGTCCCTGCCCACGAGGGCTCACAGTCTACAAGGGATGGGTGAGGATACAGCGGGGGAGGAGACAGGACCCTGCCTACGAGGGCTCACAGTCTACAAGGGATGGGTGAGGATACAGTAGGTGAGGAGAGAGGACCCTGCCCACGAGGGCTCACAGTCTACAAGGGATGGGTGAGGATACAGTGGGGAAGGGGAGAGGACCCTGCCCAAGGGGGCTCATAGTCTACAAGGGATGGATGAGGATACAGCGGGGGAGGAGAGAGGACCCTGCCCATGAGGGCTCACAGTCTACAAGGGATGGGTAAGGATACAGCAGGGGAGGAGAGAGGACCCTGCCACGGGGCTCATAGTCTACAAGGGATGGATGAGGATACAGTAGGTGAGGAGGACCCTGCCCATGGGGGCTCATAGTCTACAAGGGATGGGTGAGGATACAGTAGGAGAGGGGAGAGGACCCTGCCCATGAGGGATCACAGTCTACAAGGGATGGGTGAGGATACAGGAGGAGAGGGGAGAAGACCCTGCCCATGAGGGATCACAGTCTACAAGGGATGGGTGAGGATACAGTAGGTAAGGAGAGAGGACCCTGCCCACGGGGCTCACATTTTACAAGGGATGGGTGAGGATACAGTAGGTGAGGAGAGGGACCCTGCCCACGAGGGCTCACAGTCTACAAGGGATGGGTGAGGATACAGTAGGTGAGGAGAGAGGACCCTGTCCACGGGGGCTCACAGTCTACAAAGGATGGGTGAGGATACAGTAGGTGAGGAGAGAGGACCCTGCCCACGAGGGCTCACAGTCTACAAGGGATGGGTGAGGATATAGTGGGTGAGGAGAGAGGACCCTGCCCACGAGGGCTCACAGTCTACAAGGGATGGGTGAGGATATAGTAGGAGAGGAGAGAGGACCCTGCCCACGAGGGCTCACAGTCTACAAGGGATGGGTGAGGATACAGCGGGGGAGGAGAGAGGACCCTGCCCATGAGGGCTCACAGTCTACAAGGGATGGGTAAGGATACAGCAGGGGAGGAGAGAGGACCCTGCCACGGGGCTCATAGTCTACAAGGGATGGATGAGGATACAGTAGGTGAGGAGGACCCTGCCCATGGGGGCTCATAGTCTACAAGGGATGGGTGAGGATACAGTAGGAGAGGGGAGAGGACCCTGCCCATGAGGGATCACAGTCTACAAGGGATGGGTGAGGATACAGGAGGAGAGGGGAGAAGACCCTGCCCATGAGGGATCACAGTCTACAAGGGATGGGTGAGGATACAGTAGGTAAGGAGAGAGGACCCTGCCCACGGGGCTCACATTTTACAAGGGATGGGTGAGGATACAGTAGGTGAGGAGAGGGACCCTGCCCACGAGGGCTCACAGTCTACAAGGGATGGGTGAGGATACAGTAGGTGAGGAGAGAGGACCCTGTCCACGGGGGCTCACAGTCTACAAAGGATGGGTGAGGATACAGTAGGTGAGGAGAGAGGACCCTGCCCACGAGGGCTCACAGTCTACAAGGGATGGGTGAGGATATAGTGGGTGAGGAGAGAGGACCCTGCCCACGAGGGCTCACAGTCTACAAGGGATGGGTGAGGATATAGTAGGAGAGGAGAGAGGACCCTGCCCACGAGGGCTCACAGTCTACAAGGGATGGGTGAGGATATAGTAGGAGAGGAGAGAGGACCCTGCCCACGAGGGCTTACAGTCTACAAGGGATGGGTGAGGATACAGTAGATGAGGAGAGAGGACCCTGCCCACGAGGGCTCACAGTCTACAAAGGATGGGTGAGGATACAGTAGGTAAGGAGAGAGGACTCTGCCCACGAGGGCTCACAGTCTACAAAGGATGGGTGAGGATACAGTAGGTGAGGAGAGAGGACCCTGCCCATTAGGGCTCACAGTCTACAAGGGATGGGTGAGGAGGACACAGTGGGAAGGAGAGAGGACCCTGCCCATGAGGGCTCACAGTCTACAAGAGATTGGTGACAATACAGCAGGGGAGGAGAGAGCTGGTCGTGCAGTGGTTAAGTGAACTAAAACTGAGTTATTCAGACGCTTCAGGACTCATTTTTTGCTTCTTGTCCATCATCTTATAGCCATCATTTTTTCTTATTTATCTTATTTTCCTAGCACCAGCCGCCCATATTATGCCCCGGCCAATTGTAACTGCTTCATGTCTTCAGAAAGCTGAAGCGGCGGGAATGACTGAGCATGTGACGTCGCTGTGACATTGCAGGGAATGAGTTCATTCCTTTTAGCAATTATGGCTTCCTTAGGCGGGATACACAGCGGATCTCCCTGATATATAAAGTGCTGTGTGCACATAGGCTTAGTGTGATCACTGAACGCCTGGGGCGGCCGGATCTCCAAACACGGCCCTGAGTGTCCTGCTACATGAGTGATCTGACTCATGCCATCATACATCCAGAATCGAAAGTGCAACTACTCAGCATGGATTTCCTTCTTTTGTGTCACACACGACGTGGTGTAGCTCCTCGCCTATAGCGGGTGAAGCTCCTCGCCTATAGCGGGTGAAGCTCCTCGCCTATAGCGGGTGAAGCTCCTCGCCTATAGCGGGTGAAGCTCCTCGCCTATAGCGGGTGTAGCTCCTTGCCTATAGCGGGTGTAGCTCCTCACCTATAGCGGATGTAGGTCCTCGCCTATAGCGGGTGTAGCTCCTCGCCTATAGCGGGTGTAGCTCCTCGCCTATAGCGGGTGTAGCTCCTCGCCTATAGCGGGTGTAGGTGCTCGCCTATAGCGGGTGTAGCTCCTCACCTATAGCGGGTGTAGGTCCTCGCCTATAGAGGGTGAAGCTCCTCGTCTATAGTGGGTGTAGCTCCTCACCTATAGCGGGTGTAGCTCCTCGTCTATAGCGGGTGTAGCTCCTCGCCTATAGCGGGTGTAGCTCCTCGCCTATAGCGGCTGTAGCTCCTCGCCTATAGCGGGTGTAGGTGCTCGCCTATAGCGGGTGTAGCTCCTCACCTATAGCGGGTGTAGGTCCTCGCCTATAGAGGGTGAAGCTCCTCGCCTATAGCGGGTGTAGCTCCTCACCTATAGCGGGTGTAGCTCCTCGCCTATAGCGGGTGTAGCTCCTCGCCTATATCGGGTGTAGCTCCTCGCCTATAGCGGGTGTAGCTCCTCGCCTATAGCGGGTGTAGCTCCTCGCCTATAGCGGGTGTAGCTCCTCGCCTATAGCAGCTGTAGCTCCTCGCCTATAGCGGGTGTAGGTCCTCACCTATAGCGGATGTAGGTTTGGACGAAAAAAGGTCCCTCGTCCCCAGGGCTCTCCTGCTCCCGGATCTCATGGCGGCTGCTGTCCGGTGCTCCCGTCCCGGATCGTGGCTCCTCTTCTTGCTGCTGTCATCACCGTTCCTCCCCGTCACCGTGTCCGCGGAGCCGTTCACCATAGGTCTCGGTATAGTAGGCGCCACCTCGGCCATTTCAGCCCTTTGGTACTCTGGCATCTTCAGCGGAGAGAGCTGCCAGGTGGACAAGCCCTTCAACAGCACAGGTTAGATGGGGATGGTCAGGGGGGTAACTACAATAGGTGCAGGGGTTGCAATCGCACCTGGGCCCTGGAGCCTAGGGGGCCCCAAAAAGTCCCTTTGGCCCATAGAAATAGACCACTTCTGTTAAAGATTTGCAATGATTGGGGACCCTGTTGGAGCTTTTGCTCAAACGTGTTATATTCCCCCTTTGATGTCTGGTGGAATACGGCAGCGCGGTGTTTAACCCTTCATCCTCCCTACTCTATATGCACCACGCTGGGGGCTGCAGCAGCCGTGATCTGCTTTTATAGTGGTTGTGACTCTCACAACCACACAAGGTGAAGCCTATGATACCTATTTAGGCCATATTTTATCTCTCAGACCCTTCATCCTCCCTACTTTAAATGACCTTTGGGTCTTCACTAATCATCAACATTAACAGAAATAAACCCATGACATAGATCCCTCTGTGTGTAATGACTCTATATAATAGATGTGGTCACTTTATGTATTGAATTACTGAGATAGTCACTTTTTGATGATATTTTAATTAATTGAGATGCCGTACTACATACAGTAAATGTATCTGCTGTATTGTGCAATAAATGGCTGAACAATTGTAACCAATATATTCAATGGAAAAACCAAAGGTGTAACCAACAACAGGGTAAATGTGATGCTAGTCACTAATGACAAGCCGTGAGGCAGGATAGAGAAGCGCCTTGGAGTCAGGTACCTGGACAGCAAGTCTAGGATTAAAGGGCTAAACAGAAGTGTAGGGAACACCTGGAGTGTAGAGGATAAAAGCAAAGGGGCAAAACAGACGGCAGGTCCAAGGTCAGTCAGCAATAGATCCATCAAACAGACCACATGAATACAGGCCAACTAGCACCACTGAGAAGAATGCTACAACTGGCAAAGTTCTGGGAAAAACTGCTAAACAGCTGGGCAATCACCGGGAACAGGGAACACCTCCATAATCCAGCACCTTCCAGAAACAGATTGGAATACGGAGCTATCACTCAATACACTGACAGCTCATCATGGCCCTGTGAGCTAAATACTTCTGCAGCACAAATATCTGGTGCACTGATAGTGTTCTACAAAGTATCAGAAAATATGAAACCAATATATAGTGCAGCTTTCGTACTTGAGATAACTGTAACAACCTTTCAGCTGATGTAGTAGGTCTGTACAGATATATTAAAGGCTCTGTGTAGGCTGCGCCGCCTAAGCCCAGTGTTTGGCGCATATCCATAGGGCTCCATTCACCTGATTGAAGTAGCTATATCATCACCATGCCAATAGATACAAAATGAATATCATAAATACAGGCTATGTGCAAATAGTGAACTACAGGGAATGCTGGGAGATTTCAGCTGTGAATCTCACATTACGGCTATTCTATAGCACAGTGCCTGGTATAAACAGGGGCGCACCTATCATGAGGCGACCTGAGTTGGTTGCCTCAGGCGGCACCACCTGCTGTTAAACAGTGGGCGGCATCAGCGGGGGGGGGGGGGGGCAGCCTGGTGGAAGTAAAGACTGCATTTCCCAAAATCACCAGAATAAGCTCTGCAAAAATAGCAAGCAGTGCGGAGCTGACTATGTTGGCAGTTCAGGATATATATATATATTTATCTTATATATAAATTTATCTTTTTGTTTCAGCCCTAGAGGTCGATTTGAAGGAGAAACTTTTCGGACAGCACCTGGCACATGAAATCATCTACAGGTCACTGACTGAGTTTATGAATGATACGGCCCCTGAGAAGCCCCTGGTGCTATCCCTGCACGGATGGACCGGCACCGGCAAGACCCATGTTAGCAAAATGATCATAAAGAATATTTATAGTTTGGAATTGAAAAGCAAATTCGTCCATGTCTTTCACCCCATCTTACACTTCCCGAAAAAAGACCAGGTCTCTTTGTACAAGGTATGCAGACTTGTCCTTCATTCGTATGGACATTTGTTTTGGGGGGGGGTTAACTAGATTTTGCACAAAATATATATATAAAAAACTACACAAATCTGCATACAATACCATCCAAGAGAACATCACTGCTATCAGTCCCTCAATAGTCAGCCCCGCCCTGCAGTACATCACTGCTATCAGTCCCTCTATAGTCAGCCCCGCCCTGCAGTACATCACTGCTATCAGTCCCTCTATAGTCAGCCCCGCCCTGCAGTACATCACTGCTATCAGTCCCTCTATAGTCAGCCCCGCCCTGCAGTACATCACTGCTATCAGTCCCTCTATAGTCAGCCCCGCCCTGCAGTACATCACTGCTATCAGTCCCTCTATAGTCAGCCCCGCCCTGCAGTACATCACTGCTATCAGTCCCTCTATAGTCAGCCCCGCCCTGCAGTACATCACTGCTATCAGTCCCTCTATAGTCAGCCCCGCCCTGCAGTACATCACTGCTATCAGTCCCTCTATAGTCAGCCCCGCCCTGCAGTACATCACTGCTATCAGTCCCTCTATAGTCAGCCCCGCCCTGCAGTACATCATTCCTCTCAGCCTCGCAAGATACAGCCCCACCCTGCAGTACATCACTGCTATCAGTCCCTCTATAGTCAGCCCCGCCCTGCAGTACATTACTGCTATCAGTCCCTCTATAGTCAGCCCCGCCCTGCAGTACATCACTGCTATCAGTCCCTCTATAGTCAGCCCAGCCCTGCAGTACATCACTGCTATCAGTCCCTCTATAGTCAGCCCCGCCCTGCAGTACATCACTGCTATCAGTCTCTCTATAGTCAGCCCCACCCTGCAGTACATCACTGCTATCAGTCCCTCTATAGTCAGCCCCGCCCTGCAGTACATCACTGCTATCAGTCCCTCTATAGTCAGCCCCGCCCTGCAGTACATCACTGCTATCAGTCCCTCTATAGTCAGCCCCGCCCTGCAGTACATCACTGCTATCAGTCCCTCTATAGTCAACCCCGCCCTGCAGTACATCACTTCTATCAGTCCCTCTATAGTCAGCCCCGCCCTGCAGTACATCACTGCTATCAGTCCCTCTATAGTCAGCCCCGCCCTGCAGTACATCACTGCTATCAGTCTCTCTATAGTCAGCCCCACCCTACAGTACATCACTGCTTTCAGTCCCTCTATAGTCAGCCCCGCTCTGCAGGACATCACTGCTATCAGTCCCTCTATAGTCAGCCCCACCCTACAGTACATCACTGCTATCAGTCCCTCTATAGTCAGCCCCGCCCTGCAGTACATCACTGCTATCAGTCTCTCTATAGTCAGCCCCACCCTTCAGTACATCACTGCTATCAGTCCCTCTATAGTCAGCCCCGCACTGCAGTACATCACTGCTATCAGTCTCTCTATAGTCAGCCCCACCCTGCAGTACATCACTGCTATCAGTCCCTCTATAGTCAGCCCCGCCCTGCAGTACATCACTGCTATCAGTCCCTCAATAGTCAGCACCACCCTGCAGTACATCACTGCTATCAGTCCCTCTATAGTCAGCCCCGCCCTGCTGTACATCACTGCTATCAGTCCCTCTATAGTCAGCCCCGCCCTGCAGTACATCATTCCTCTCAGCCTCGCAAGATACAGCCCCACCCTGCAGTACATCACTCCTCTCAGCCCCTCTAGATACAGCCCTATCCTGCAGTACATCAGTCATCTCAGCCTCGCTAGATACAGCCCTATCCTGCAGTACATCACTCCTCTCAACCTCGCTAGATACAGCCCCATTCTGCAGTACATCACTCCTCTCAGCCCCTCTATATACAGCCCTATTTTTCAGAACATCACTATTCTCAGTCCTCTATTTACAGCCCCATTCTGCAGTACATCACTCTTCTCAGCCTCTCTATATAAAGCCCTATTTTTCAGAATATCAATCATCTCAGCCTCTTTAGATACAGTCCCAACCTGCAGTACATCACTCCTCTCAGCCCCGCTTGATATGGCCCTATCCTGCAGTACATCACTCCTCTCAGCCTCTCTAGATATAGCCCCATCCTGCAGTACATCACTCCTCTCAGCCCCGCTTGATATGGCCCTATCCTGCAGTACATCACACCTCTCAGCCTCCCTATACACAGCCCCATTCTCCAGTACATCACTCCTCTCAGCCTCTCTATATACAGCCCTATCCTGCAGAACATGACTCCTCTCAGCCTCTCTAGATATAGCCCCATCCTGCAGTACATCACTCCTCTCAGCCTCGCTAGATACAGCCTTTCCTGCAGTACCTCACTCCTCTCAGCCCCTCTATATGCAGCCCCACCTTGCAGTACATCACTCCTCTCAGACCTTCTAGATATGGCCCTATCCTGCAGTACATCACTTTTCTCAGACCCTCTAGATATGGCCCTATCCTGCAGTACATCACTCCTCTCAGCCTCTCTAGATATGGCCCTATCCTGCAGTACATCACTCCTCTCAGACCCTCTAGATATGGCCCTATCCTGCAGTACATCACTCCTCTCAACCTCGCTAGATACAGCCCTTTCCTGCAGTACCTCACTCCTCTCAGCCCCTCTATATGCAGCCCCATCTTGCAGTACATCACTCCTCTCAGCCCCGATAGATATGGCCCCATCCTGCAGTACATCACTCCTCTCAGCCCCTCTATATGCAGCCCCATCTTGCAGTACATCACTCCTCTCAGCCCCGATAGATATGGCCCCATCCTGCAGTACATCACTCCTCTCAGCCCCTCTATATGCAGCCCCATCTTGCAGTACATCACTCCTCTCAGCCCCGATAGATATGGCCCCATCCTGCAGTACATCACTCCTCTCAGCCCCTCTATATGTAGCCCCATCTTGCAGTACATCACTCTTCTCAGCCCCGATAGATATGGCCCCATCCTGCAGTACATCACTCCTCTCAGCCCCTCTATATGTAGCCCATCTTGCAGTACATCACTCCTCTCAGCCCCGATAGATATGGCCCCATCCTGCAGTACATCATTCCTCTCAGCCCCTCTATATGCAGCCCCACCTTGCAGTACATCACTCCTCTCAGCCTCTCTAGATACAGCCCCATTCTGCAGTACATTACTCCTCTCAGCCCCTCTAGATATGGCCCATCCTGCAGTACATCACTCCTTTCAGCCTCTCTAAATATGGCCCTATCCTGTAATACATCACTCCTCTCAGACCCTCTAGATATTGCCCTATCCTGCAGTACATCACTCCTCTCAGCCCCTCTATATGCTGCCACATCCTGCAGTACATCACTCCACTCAGCCCCACTATATACAGCCCTATCCTGCAGTACATCACTCCTCTCAGACCCTCTATATACAGCCCTATCCTGCAGTACATCACTCCTCTCAGCCCCTCTATATACAGCCCTATCCTGCAGTACATCACTCCTCTCAGACCCTCTAGATATGGCCCTATCCTGCAGTACATCACTCCTCTCAGCCCCTCTATATACAGCCCTATCCTGCAGTACATCACTCCTCTCAGCCCCTCTATATGCTGCCACATCCTGCAGTACATCACTCCTCTCAGCCTCTTTATATACAGCCCTATCCTGCAGTACATCACTCCTCTCAGCCCCTCTATATGCAGCCACATCCTGCAGTACATCCCTCCTCTCAGCCCCTCTATGTACAGCCCACATCCTGCAGTACATCACTCCTCTCAGCCTCTCTATATGCAGCCACATCCTGCAGTACATCCCTCCTCTCAGCCCCTCTATATACAGCCCACATCCTGCAGTACATCCATCCTCTCAGCCTCTCTATATGCAGCCACATCCTGCAGTACATCACTCCTCTTAGCAGCCTCTCTATATACATCCCTATTCTTCAGAACATCCCTCCTTTCAGCCCTTCTATACACTTTTCAAAGCTGCTGCTGTATTTGACTTCTTTTGGTCCCAAACTGTTCTCCAGCTGGCAGCAAAACACATCTTCAACATATGTGCAAAACTACTGGGCGGCTCTAAATGGATGATAGCCTAGTAACTATATAGGGTCACCCAGCACCTTAGCAGTTCTGTACCTTGTTTTAAATCAATTGCCGCCATATCACAATCTGTAGGATGAGCAGAGCCTGCTACCGATTGTGATATGACCATTCGGGATTTAAAGGTACCTTCTGCTAGAACCCAGTGGCCAGGTGGCATTATATAGTTATAGTCATGGCACTGCAATAGGATGACAGCTCATGAGAACTACAGTTCACTGTATGTAAAGGTGTTAAAGGGTTAATAGAATATTGTAAAGTGACAATGTAAAGTCCTCGTAATGGGGGGCTTTCGGATCACTGCTATGTACCCCCACGCAGCATCCATGAGACTGGCCACAGACACAGATCTCAGAGATAACAGTTGCATTTACTTTCACAGGAACGTGGAAATATACTATGGGAGTAAATACTTCACAGTTCACGTGAGTAGTCCACGGCAAATACAGTTCAGAGTTACATTCTGACATGTAATTGAGGTTCTGGAGCTTTAAGAATCTGTATTATTTAGAAGTAGAATTTGTAGGTAGTTATAAGAAAGTTCAGTCTTTTAGTGGTTTAAAAGCTGAAGAGTAGATATATAGTAAGAGGTTTTTACAGACCTGGAATCCTGTGGTGCTTTCACAGCTTGTCACGGCATGTGCAAAAAAATATATATTTGAAGCACATAACGGACAATCACAGTGAAGCAGGAGACTGTCAAATTCTTCCACACGTGGGCAATAGGTTCTTCTGTGCAGTTAGTATGCTCTATTGCGAGAAGAGCATGTGTCAGTCTGGACAGCGAGGATTCAGGGTTAAAAGTCTTTAGCCATCTTGGCTGTAGAAGTCAGAGAAAGAATCCTAGGCATTCGGCCCAGCTGTAAATCTTGTGGTGAAGGGAAGGATGAACTTCCAGGCAAGAGGCCAGAAAGTGGTGACCCTTCACATGAGGTCTGCTCTATATCACATCTTGTACCAGCTCTGTCCAGACAGACAAGAGGCTGGAGTAGCTCCTCCTTCTGAGCCTCTCAATTTACATGTTAGATCTCACATTGTAAAGTAATATAAATCACACATTTCACCAGCAGATGGCGCTGGAACACAACAAATGAAAAGTGCATTTATATAACAAATGAAACATACTTGGAATAATGCACGAAAGTACATTGGGTATAAATGGGTTTGGCTGAACTGCATATCTAACATTCAGTAATAATGGTAGAGATGTAGCTAGGGAGTGAGCTGCAGTGTAAAGGGTTATGCATGGTCCAGGGGTACTTAAAGGGACAGGCATAATCTGGACCGGGTCACTACAACATCATAGAGGTAGAATATACCATCACTTTATGATTGTGCCAATGCCACATTTGTAGCTGCTGTATGTAAGGCACACAGGGGGTACTTAGAAAGTTCACCGATGCTGTCGCGTGGGCAGTTTTAGGCAACTGTTGTATATTCGAGGATTGTCCTTATGGTTTGCAATATGGGTGTGATATAGTGCAATATAAATATATATATACAGTACATATATGTGTTCTTCCCTTAGGAACAGTTACAGTCATGGATAAAAGGAAACACCAGTGAATGTGCTCGCTCCATATTTCTATTTGATGAAACTGATAAGCTTCACCCGGGTCTTATGGATTCCATCAAGCCTTTCCTGGACCATTATGACTATATTGATGGAGTCTCCTACACCAAAGCCATCTTCATATTCCTCAGGTACTGAAATCCACATGTCAGTGTTATAGGAATAGGTTCAGCCACCGCTCAATGTGGAGGGTCTGTGCTATGTAGAGTGATGGCGCTGTGTTATCTGTTAGCCGGGTTCACATTGCGTTTGTGCTCCCCGTTTAATGGATCCAGTAAATTTTGGTGCATGTTTCTACCCATCAAAAATGTATGTGTTATATATGTAGCTAGATAGATAGATGGATAGATGATAGGATAGATAGATGATAGGATAGATAGATAGAGGGATAGATAGATAGATAGATAGATAGATAGATAGATAGATAGATAGATATAGATAGATAGATAGATAGATAGAGGGATAGATAGATAGAGAGATAGATAGATAGATAGAGGGATAGATAGATAGATATATACAGTAGTAAGTAGATAGATAGAAGATAGATAGATAGATAGAGAGGATAGATAGATAGATAGAGAGATAGATAGATAGATAGAGTTGTTCCCACTCATGGTTAGTGTTTGGGTGAAGCTATTTATTATCAAACTACTGTGTTTCCTCTTTATAAATCATAATGACGACCAGAAGCATCCAAATGACCCTGATCACAAGTTCACATCCCCCAGTTCTTAGTATCGTGTATTACCCCCTCTAACATCAATGACAGCTTGAAGTCTTTTATGGTAGTTGTGGATGAGGCTCTTTATTTCCTCAGATGGTAAAGCTGCCCATTCTTCTTGGTAAAAAGCCTCCAGTTCCTGTAAATTCCTCGGCTTTCTTGCATGTACTGAGCTTTTCTTGAGTTCTCCCCAGAGCGGCTCAATGATATTGAGGTCAGGAGACTGAGAGGCCACTCCAGAGCCTTCACTTTGTTCTGCTGTAGCCAAGTACGTCCCATGTGCAGCTTCAGGACTGATGAGTGCAAATTTGCCTCCAGTATTTGCTGATAATGTGCTGCATTAATCTTTCCTTCAACTTTGACCAAGATTCCTGTGCCTTTGTGGCTCAGACATCCCCACATCATAAGTGATCCTCCTCCATGCTTTATGGTAGGAATGGTGTTCCTTTCCTCATAGGCCTTGCTGACACCTCTCAAAATGTAACATTTATGGTTGTGGCCACATAGTTCAATTGTGGTCTCATCACTACAAATGACCTTGTTCCAGAAGTTTGGAGGCTTGTCTCTTGGTGTATTGTAGGCGAGATACTTTGTGGCATTTGCATAGTTATGACTTTCTTCTGGTGACTCGACCATGCAGCCCATTTTCTTCCAGTGCCTCCTTTATTGTGCATCTTGAAACATCTACACCGCTTTCAGTGAGTTCTGTATCTCAGCTGATGTTATTTGTGGGTTTTTCTTTGCATCCTGAACAATTTTACTGGCAGTTGTGGTGAAATTTTTGTTGGTGCCTGATGGTGGTTTGGCTTTTACAGAGCTCCTGATTTTCTGTTTGTTAATCACAGTTTGAACACTGCTGACTGAAATGATCAATTCCTTGGAAATTATCAATTCCTTCCTTCTTTTTGTATCCCTTTCCTGCTTTATACAGTTCAACTATCTTTTCCCGTGGATCTGTTGACAATTCTTTACTCACAATCCAGAAACGTCAGTGCTAGATGAAAAGATGCAAGAGTCTGTCTGGATCCCAGAAACTCACTCAGCTTTTATGCACACACTGATTACAAGCAAACAGGTCACCGGTGAGTATGTTACCTTTATTGGCCATTCAAACCCATTTGTGTCAACGTCTGTGCATGTTATCAGGCCAAAATCACCAGGGGATGTGAACTTTTCATCAGGGTCATTTGGATGTTTCTGGTTGTCATTATGATTTAAAAAGAGTAAATGAAGTAGTTTGACAATAAATGGCTTCACCCAACCACTAACCAAACTTTTGAGCACAACTGTAGCCGGATAAAGGGATAGATAGATAAAATAGATATATAGATAGATAGATAGATAGATAGATAGATAGATAGAATAGCTAGATCATCGTACCAGTCTCCCACTGCTTTGTACTAAAAGCCATAGAATTTACTATAAGACATTACACTATGTTACTCCTTATATTGACATCTTGTGCACCTGAGAAATTGTGTTTTTTTGTAGATCAGAACCCCTCCAGAATTTGGCATCCAAGTTTCCGATCAATGTGTGTCACGATATAGTAGAAATGCTGATGAGGGAATGTCAGTTACAGGCAGGGTGGCCTGGGAAAACTAGTGTGTCCTTAGACTGAGAACCCTGAATAAACCTGAACCCGAAGGGTGAGAAGGTTCAGATCTCCACCCTATTCCCTAACTCCTCCACCAGCCCCACACTATTTCCCCTCACCTCCCTCCACTGAACCGGGATACAGCAACCTCAAAGGCAAAGTCTTCTGCAACACAAACTATCAGGCCTGCACAGCATGGCTTCCAGACAGAGTGAAACTCTATCAGCAACACCACCTGGCAGGAGGAGAGGCTACGTAAAGGCTAGGGGGAGGGGAGACTCACACATTAACTTCACATCTGGCAGCACACGGCAATAGAACTCATGCAGTACTAGAAGGAATTGCACACAGTTACAGCAGCACCAAGAATAGACCGCAGATAATCAGTGCTAGGCAGCACGTGACATTGTGTAATTCATTTTGGAATACCCCCCCTCCCCAATTGTGCAATTTACTGTATATAATCTGTGATGTTTTCCCTCAGCAATGCCGGAGGTAACCGGATCAATAAAGTGATGCTGAAATTTTGGAATTTGGGGAAAAGCAGAGAAGATGTGAAGCTGAAAGATGTGGAGGACGAGATGTCCAAAGAATTGTTCAATCAGGAGAACTGTGAGTTGAGTGTAAAGATGGGGCTGCTGGCTTGGCGGCTTGCAAATCCCTTTATCTCCCGGCATTCCCGGCTTTTCTTTTGACCAGCTGAGCACAGAAACAATTCCGCTGTAATGGGGCTTATTGTTCCCTGTTATCCACCCCCACAGCCCATGACATGACCACAAATAACAGTTTTGGGGATAACAGTTGCCTTTACTTTAGCAGGAACGGGGAAATCCAACATGGAGTATATGTTACACAGTCTGACGGGGGTAGGCCATGGCAAATACAGTTTACGGTTGAATGCTGACATGTAATTGAGGTTCTGGAGCTTTAAGAGCATGGATTCCGTAGATGTACTGCTTGCAAGTTGTTACAGGAGGGTTCAAAGTCTTTGTGTAGCTTAAAGCAGAAGATTATATATAACAAGAGAGTGTTACAGACCTGGGAAGCCTGTGGTAATTTCACAGCTGATCACAGCACGTGCAAAAAAAAATAGGTGTGGTGAAGCAGATGTAGGTCCGGACAGCGAGGATCCAGGGCATACTGTCTGTGGAAGACAGAGAAGGAGTCTAGGCCTTAAGGCCGGGCTGGAAATCTTGTGGTAAAGGATCTCCACGTGTGATCTGCTCCCCCTGTGATCTGCTCCCTGTGGAATCTGGGCCAGGACTGGGGACTTCAAGCTCTATCTGTCCAGACAAGAGACTGGAGTAGCTCCACCTATTGAGCCCTGTGTCTGCGTCGCCGGCCTATAGGACAACACTTAATTCACTTTTTATATTCGTGCAATGCAAAGCACTATAAACTATATATATCATATATCACTGGAAATATATGTCTACATCTTACCAATGATATGGAATGAACGTAAGGGGATGACTAGGGAGTGAGCTGTAATGTGCAGGGGCAACTCACGGTCAAGGGGTATTTAAAAGGACAGACACAGTCTGGACCAGGTCACTACACCATCACACCAGCCCTGCTCATAAAAGGAAGAGCCGGGAATGCCCTGAGTTAAGGAAATTCGCAGGCCTCCCGTTAGTGGTGTAACTACCATTCTGGGCCGCCACCAGCATCTTGGTCAGATGGACAATGGTACTGTGATAATGTCCTCCATCCTGGCCCCTATAGTGTAATAATGTCCCCCATCTTGTGATAATGTCCTCCATCCTGGCCCCTATAGTGTACTAATGTCCTCCATCCTGGCCCCTATAGTGTAATAATGTCCTCCATCCTGGCCCCATATGTGTAATAGTGTCCTCCATCCTGGCCCCTATATTGTAATATATGTCCTCCATCTGGCCCATATAGTGTAATAATATCCCCATCTTGTGATAATCCTCCATCCTGGCCCCTATAGTGCAATAATGTCCCCATCTTGTGATAATGTCCTCCATTCTGGCCCTATAGTGTAATAATGTCCCCCATCTTGTGATAATGTCCTACATTTTGGCCCCTATAGTGTAATAATGTCCCCCATCTTGTGATAATGTCCTCCATCCTGGCCCCTATAGTGTAATAATATCCCCATCTTGTGATAATGTCCTCCATCCTGGCCCTATAGTGTAATAATGTCCTCCATCTTGTGATAATGTCCTCCATCCTGGCCCCTATAGTGTAATAATATCCCCCATCTTGTGATAATGTCCTCCACCTGCCTCTATAGGTAAAGCAGGAGTCCGGAATCTGGCCCCTATAGTGTTAAGAAATCGCACTCGTTGTGATGTGTCCTCCATTCTGGCCCCAATCTGTGTAATAAATCCATCTTGTGATAATGTCCTCCATCCTGGCCCCTATAGTGTAATAATGTCCCCCATCTTGTGATAATGTCCTCCATCCTGGCCCCTGTATAGTGTAATAATGTCCTCCATCTTTGGGCCCCATCTAGCTTAGTGTATATTGCCCCATTTGTATATGTCCTCCATCCTGGCCCCTATAGTGTAATAATGTCCTCCATCCTGGCCCTATATGAATAATTCCCCATCTTGTGATAATGCCTCCATCCTTGCCCCTTAGTGTAATAATATCCCCCATCTTGTGATAATGTCCTCCATTCCTGGCCCTATAGTGTAATAATTCCCCCATCTTGTGATAATGTCCTCACTTTCCTGGCCCTATAGTGTAATAATCCCCATCTTGTGATAATGTCCTCCATCCTGGCCCCTATAGTGTAAAAATGTCCCCCATCTTGTGATAATGTCCTCCATCCTGGCCCTATGTAGTGTAAATTATCTTATGTCCTCCATCCTGGCCCCTATAGTGTAATAATATCCCCCATCTTGTGATAATGTCCTCCATCCTGGCCCCTATAGTGTAATAATTCCCCATCTTGTGATAATGTCCTCTATCCTGGCCCCTATAGTGTAATAATTCCCCATCTTGTGATATGTCCTCCATCCTGGCCCCTATAGTGTAATAATATCCCCCATCTTGTGATAATGTCCTCCATCTGGCCCTATAGTGTAATAATGTCCCCATCTTGTGATAATGTCCTCCATCCTGGCCCTTAGTGTAATAATTCCCCATCTTGTGATGATGTTCCTCCTGGCCCTTAGTGTTAATGCCCCATTTGTGATAATGTCCCCATCCTGCCTGTAGTGTAATAGTCCTCCATCCTGGCCACTATATTTAATAATGTCCCCCATCTTGTGATAATGTCCTCCATCCTGGCCCCTTAGTGTAATAATATCCCCATCTTGTGATAATGTCCTCCATCCTGGCCCCTATAGTGTAATATTTTTTTCCTCATCCTGGCCCTATAGTGTAATAATATCCCCATCTTGTGATAATGTCCTCCATCTGGCCCTATGTGTAAAATGTCCCCATCTTGTGATATTATCCCCCTTTGAATAATGTCCTCCATCCTGCCCCTATAGTGTATAATGTCCCCATCTTGTATAATGTCCTCATCCTGGCCCCTATGTGTAATAATATCCCCATCTTGTATAATGATGTCCATCCTGGCCCCTATAGTGTAATAATATCCCCCATCTTGTGATAATGTCCTCCTCCTGGCCTATAGTGTAATAATGTCCCCCATCTTGTGTAATGTCTCATCCTGGCCCCTATAGTGTATAATATCACCTTTTGATGATGTCCTCCATCCTGGCCCTATAGTGTAATAATGTCCCCCATCTGTGATAATTCCTCCATCCTGGCCCCTGTAGTGTAATAAGTCCTCCATCCGGCCACTATAGTGTAATAATGTCCCCCATCTTGTATAAGTCTCCATCCTGCCCTATAGTGTAATAATACCCCCATGTATAATGTCTATCCTGCCCCATATGTAAAATGCATCTCCCATTAGTGTAATTCTCTCTGATATGTCTCAAATATCCCTTGTTAATGTCCCCATCTGTAAGTTAATCCCCTTGTATAATCCCTCTTGTAATTGTCCTCCATCCTGGCCCCTAAGTGTAATAATGTCCCCATCTTGTGATAATGTCCTCCATCCTGGCCCCTTAGTGTAATAATATCCCCCATCTTGTAATAATGTCCTCCATCCTGGCCCCTATAGTGTAATAATGTCCCCATCTTGTGATAATGTCCTCCATCCTGGCCCCTATAGTGTAATAATGTCCTCCATCTTGTATAATAGTCCTCCATCCTGGCCCCTATAGTGTAATAATTCCCCATCTTGTATAATGTCCTCCATCCTGGCCCCTATAGTGTAATAATGTCCTCCATCTGGTAATGTTCCCCATCTGGCCCTTAGTAATAATGTCCTCCATCCTGGCCATATAGTGTATAATTCCCCATCTGTGATAATGTCCTCCATCCTGGCCCCTATAGTGCAATAATTCCCCCATCTTGTGATAATGTCCTCCATCCTGGCCCCTATAGTGTAATATGTCCCCATCCTGGCCCATATAGTGTAATAATATCCCCATCTTGTGAATAATGTCCTCCATCTGGCCCCTAAGTGTAATAATGTCCCCCATCTTGTGATAATGTCCTCCATCCTGGCCCCTATAGTGTAATAATATCCCCCATCTTGTGATAATGTCCTCCATCCTGGCCCCTATAGTGTAATAATGTCCCCCATCTTGTGATAATGTCCTCATCCTGGCCCCTATAGTGTAATATATCACCCATCTTGTGATGATGTCCTCCATCCTGGCCCCTATAGTGTAATAATGTCCCCATCTGTGATAATGTCCTCCATCCTGGCCCCTTGTGTAATAATGTCCTCCATCCTGGCCACTATAGTGTAATAATATCCCCATCTTGTGATAAGCCTCCATCCTGGCCCCTATAGTGTAATAATATCCCCCATCTTGTGATAATGTCCTCCATCCTGGCCCCTATAGTGTAATAATGTCCCCCATCTTGTGATAATGTCCTCCATCCTGGCCCCTATAGTGTAATAATATCACCCATCTTGTGATGATGTCCTCCATCCTGGCCCCTATAGTGTAATAATGTCCCCCATCTTGTGATAATGTCCTCCATCCTGGCCCCTGTAGTGTAATAATATCCCCCATCTTGTGATATTGTCCTCCATCCTGGCCCCTATAGTGTAGTAATATCCCCCATCTTGTGATAATGTCCTCCATCCTGGCCCCTATAGTGTAATAATATCACCCATCTTGTGATAATGTCCTCCATCCTGGCCCCTATAGTGTAATAATGTCCCCCATCTTGTGATAATGTCCCCTATCCTGGCCCCTATAGTGTAATAATGTCCTCCATCCTGGCCCCTATAGTGTAATAATATCCCCCATCTTGTGATAATGTCCTCCATCCTGGCCCCTATAGTGTAATAATGTCCCCCATCTTGTGATAATGTCCTCCATCCCGGCCCCTGTAGTGTAATAATATCCCCCATCTTGTAATAATGTCCTCCATCCTGGCCCCTACAGTGTAATAATGTCCCCCATCTTATATATATATATATATATATATATATATATATATATATACACATACACATATATATATATACACATACACATACATATACATACACATATATATATATATATATATATATATATATATATATACGTGTATGTATATATATGTGTATGTATATGTATGTGTATGTGTATATATATATATGTGTATGTGTGTGTGTGTATATATATATATATATATATATATATATGTGTGTATGTATATATTATATAATCGCGAATAGCTTTTTTGCCCCTTCCGGCGCTACTTCCGGCGTGGTC
>JARQOC010000095.1:152500-161354 GCA_033576535.1 Allobates femoralis
GGCGTGGCAGGTTCCCTTTAAAAGATGAAGTTCTACTAATGTGCAGTTGACTTTTAGGGTACGTGCACACGATCAGTGTACGCAGCGTTTTGGGACAGTCCTTTTGGGACCGGTCCACGAAGGTAAATACATACAGATGGCATTCTGTTCTTGGGAGGTGGCTGAATCCCAGTCTGGGAAGAGACCATGGAGCACCTCCTGCCATGCATCATTCCTCTTTCCCCGATCATAGTAGCTGCCATGTGCCACATCCCACAGATGAAGTTGAGCCTGGACCTGTAAGCATAGTAATGTTTTCAGTTCTTATTTTCTGCCCTTGAATGCTGTTTGGGAACACTATTTTGCCTTCACAAATTCTATCATTATGCCTCCGATTTCATTGTCGGATTAAAGTCCTTCATTCTGTGGAAACCAAACATTGCATTGAATTGTATTTTTTTGGCCTTAAAGTTTCCCTGCATTTTAATTTATGGGATCAAAAAAGGAGTAAAGGATGAAACGCCTTTCCAAGCACGGATCTATGTGTATGGGCCAATTCACATCTATTGTGTCTTGCATCTGAAACACATCCATCAAATGGATTGCTCCAACACATGTGTTTTTGACATTTGTCTTTTTGTGTTGCTTTTTTTTTGGCATTACCGCAATAGTCTGCGTTACCTTAAAATCAATAGGGTTTTTGGATAAGTTTGTTTTGTCATGTACATTGAAGTAGGGTGGAGCATTCTACATTAAGGTCTGTGTGATACAGACATAGGTCTGTTTCCCATCTGTGGGCCGATGCATTTGGGCATGTGGTAGTACAGCCAAGCGCAGCGGCGCACAGATGACCCGCCTTGCGCAGAAGACCGCATCACGGAAGCACAAATGTCACAGGGCATGCGGAAGGCCAAACACAGCGGCCAAGCAAAATGTCACGTTGCCAGTGGTCCCGGACGTAACGCATGTGCTGTGACACAGGCCCTGTCACGGTTACGCATGCTGAATTCGGTCTCCTGTGGTTGCCCATACAAGGTAATGGCAGTGGTAGGGCAAGCCGCATTATCTTGCCGGTGCTGTAATTGCTTGCGTTTGGCTGTGCTAGTACCTGCGCTAACACCGCCGCTAATGCAATAATACCCAATGCATCGGCGCACAGATGTGAACTACGCCATAGGCTACCTAGATATAGACATGTTAGAAGAGGTAGCTTGTGCTTATCGTACTCCCAATGGCACTCGCAGGGCCACCAATTACGCTAATTATATATTCACTGCACTGTCAGACAATCAGCCAAGCACAGAAGCTGACAGTGTGTGTAAGCCTCTGTGTTTGGCTGTTGTAATCTAAGTGGATTTCCTCAGTCTGGATTGTGATTCAGCTTGGTGGCCATACACATTAGGGTATTGCAACCAAGCAGGTGTTATAGGGTGTAAAATAAAGAAATAAGAACATATGAACGCGTGGCTCTTACCTTCATTTTTTAGTGAAGCCCGATAAAGGCAGACATCTTTGAGGTGCCACCCTCAGCTGGCCAAGGGTGCGTGCACACGATCAGTGTACGCAGCGTCTTGCCGCTGCGTCCAAAACGCCGCGTAGTACAGTACTAGCATAGTAGATGGTATTTCAAGAAATCCCATCCTCACTATGCGTAACCCTGCCGCAGTGTGTTTGGATCTGTTGCCGGGAGTCCGCTCCTCTGTAGCATGTTCATTTCATGCTGTGGAGTCGGAAGCGGCTCCCATCGGGTGACTGCAGGGATAAACCACCCCGCACCCGCCGCACACGGTGAGTGCAGGGCGGCTGCGGTCTCCCTGCGGCCACCCACGGTTTCCCTCTGGTCCGGAGGAGCTGCTTCCAACACGCAGCTCCTCCGGACTGTGTGCATGCACCCTAATTGCTCCTTGGCTGGGCCAAATAAAAAAGTGTCCTTCGCCCTTTTTTTCTCTTGCAAGACAAGGTAAACCTAGGCAGCTGAGGGCTGGTATTCCCAGCAGTGTGACGGCTGATTGTTTTTGGCCCCCCCCCCCCACCTCCTCACTGTAAAGACCAAGAGCCCGCAGCCATGCCAAAAAATGGCTCTGTAATAATAATAGCCATTTCCAGGCACCTTACCATTCTCCTCCAGCGTCCATGGTGGCATGTGCCACAATGAGTAATAAAGGGGTTAATGCCAACTGTGTTATACAGGCTGGTATTAAGCACTGAGATCCTTAATGTACAA
Source organism: Allobates femoralis (assembly GCA_033576535.1). Lineage (NCBI taxonomy): Eukaryota > Metazoa > Chordata > Amphibia > Anura > Aromobatidae > Allobates > Allobates femoralis. The sequence goes on from JARQOC010000095.1 coordinate 154,704, forward strand.
AGCTGGGACAAAATGCACATAGTCTCTTATGTCTTAGCAGAGAGGGTCAGATGCCCTCTGAAAATTGCTCACCTTGTGTGGTTGTGTATACTCACAACCTGTGTAGGCACTCGTAGAACTGCTGCTGGATCCACACCCCCACTTGCATGGTGGCAAACATCTGCCAAACAGGACAAAGTGTGAGTGATGTGTGCTGCTGGAAAGAACACCAGAACCCCTGAGGTGTGGTGGAGCGGTGCTGTTGTATTTGTCCGTGTTTCTGAGCCGTGCGAGGAAGGAGAAGACACGGCTCCCAAACGCGTATCTATAAAACAGCACCATTGCACCACACTTCAAGGTTTCTGGTGTTATTTCCAGAAGCACACATCACTCGCACTGTGTCCTGTTTTCCTGATATTCTTAAGCCCCCGTCACACGGGGCGACATCGCCTCCCATTACGTGGGGACGTGGCCTATCGGCGACGACATTGCCCCTACGTCGCCTCATGTAAAGGGGCGACGTCGGCGGTGCCGGGCGGTCGCCTGGTTTCAGAGCAGCGCTCTGAAACCAGGCGACCATCATGGGGCGATGTGCACACATCGCCCATGTAACCGGGCGCCGGCGACCTGGTAGGCGATGGGAGCCATAGGCTCCCATTGTCCTGCATCGCCGCTGGGGTTTCCAGACACCCCGGTGGGGATGCCGCCTGACAGCTCTCCGGCGCGGGGCTGGTGATGTCGCCCTCTGTCAATGGGGGATGCTGGCTGGGTGCCAAGAACGTGCGCGCACCCGCCAGTCGCCGCCAACATCCCCAGCCCTGTCGCCTGGTATGACGGGGGCTTTAATGTCAGGGCAAATTTGATCCGCACATTAAAAGTTGCATTCATGTGCAGCATTGATAGTTGCGGCGGTAAACGTGTTTAATTTTAGCGTGGCCTGCAACTCTCAAAGTTGATGGTGAATGCCGCGGTGACAGAGGTGCTGCCAAGCAGGAGGTGACTGTGGGGATCCCGTGTTCATGTTTGCTCTACAAAGCGGCCCTTTGCTTCCTATGGCAATGGAGTTAGCGTTTACGTCACCGCTTAGCAGCCGCTGTCTCGTTCAGTGATCACCAAGCACGGGGTGAGGACTTTTGGCCCATTGTCAGTGATGAAGCAAAGCAGCATCATAAGAATAAGACAAAAGACTGAAGAAAGAACACCAGGATCGTTGGAGGGGTCAATGGCAGTAGTAAAGATGGCGCCCCTAAGCGTGGCTCTGTGTTTATATGTATTTTTTTATTTTTGTTAGTGCGGTGTGCAGTGGCGTAGCAACTGTTTGTGGCGCCCGGGGCGGTCGAAAAATTTGTCGCCCCTTTGGTTGTTGATAATCCGGAAGTATACATAGTATACACTGTCTGCCCCTATATACAAGAATATAACTACTATACTAAAACACAAAGAGAAGGGGTGCAATTGGGTGGTAAGTATTGGGCCAAATGGCCACTCACCTATTGGGGTTGTCACTGTGCACCGCCACCTCTGCACAACCCCAGTGTATGGTAACTAGCAGGACTCAAGGAGGGCCCGGGGCCGGAGCAATTTTTCGCCGCTGTACTGTGGAGTTCAGAGTGTAATATAAATGCAAAAAACTTTATTCTTAATATGATGTCACAATACCGGGATCTGAGGATCTTCTATTTCGAGGTCAGGGGCTCTCTGATGCCGTGTTGCTGTCTGCCTCACTGTCGTCCTCTTTTGACACTGCAGTGCGGTGGACAAGAGAGCATTAACTGGTTAATAACAAGAAGTATGGAGTGTACTAACTGAGCCATAAACCCTCCCCACACCATGTCCCGCAGACATTGTAGGATTACTATATGGATTTTAGTATTAGGGTACGGACACACTGGCGTGAAACTCTCATGAGTTTAATGTGTGATTTTCTCGCATTGCAATCAATCTCTGAGAGCACAATAACGAGTGTCGGACGCTTTTTTCTCATCCAGATTCAGGATGAGAAAAAAGTTGCAACATGCTGCGACAGTCTGCGATTCCCGCGCGAGACTCACCAATGCAAGTCTATGTGTCTGACAAAATCACAGACCACACACCGACCATCCGAGAGGCATCCGTTTTTTTCATAGATACATTCTCATTCTGTAGCTGAGAACACTGTAAAATGTTCCTGTAAATGATTATACACTAATAGCTGCTGAGAAAAAAAACGCATTGCACACAGATGTGATCTGAGTAAAATGTCGGACACTCGCACAGCAGTTGCCAAACGGACTAAAAAACGGATGTAACTCGTCCGACTCTCCTGGATGAGAAACAGACTGATTTTAAGGCGGCTGGAGACAGTGTACCACCGTGTCCTCAGCTTCGTGCTGTACACAGTGTACCACCATGTCCCCAGCTCCGTGCTGTACACAGTGTACCACCACGTCCTCAGCTCCGTGCTGTACACAGTGTACCACCACGTCCCCAGCTCCGTGCTGTACACAGTGTACCACCACGTCCCCAGCTCCGTGCTGTACACAGTGTACCACCACGTCCTCAGCTCCGTGCTGTACACAGTGTACCACCACGTCCCCAGCTCCGTGCTATGCACAGACAATATACGGTACACTGTCTGTGCACAGCACGAAGATGAAGACATGGTGGTACACTGTGTACAGCATGGAGCTGGGGATGTGGTGGTACACTGTGCACAGCACGGAGCTGGGAACATGGTGGTACACTGTGCACAGCACGGAGCTGGAAATATTGTGGTACACTGTCTGTGCACAGCACGGAGCTGAGGACATCCCAGAAGAGGCACAATAACCACAGACAGGAGGTGGGAGAACATTGAGCCCGCCCAGGAGAACTACAACTCCCAGCATCCAACACACTGCCCAGAAACCATACAGTGATGCCAGAACTGGCAGGAGAACTACAATTTCCAGCATGCCACACCCTGCCAAAACAGGAAGGTGGAGGCTGCCGCATAGAGGTAGAGACACCTGGTACAGCTGCCATTATCACCACACACAGCCCCACTCCTCCTGCGCACCAGTCGTCCTCTCATCTGTCCCTCCTGCAGCCCCGTCCTCCTGCAGCCCCGTCCTCCTGCAGCCCCGTCCTCCTCTCCTCTGTCCTCCTGCAGCCCCGTCCTCCTATCCTCTGTCCTCCTGCACCCCCGTCCTCCTCTCCCCTGTCCTTCTGCACCCCCGTCCTCCTCTCCCTTGTCCTCCTGCACCCCCGTCCTCCTGCACCCCCGTCCTCCTCTGTCCTCCTGCACCCCCGTCCTCCTCTGTCCTCCTGCACCCCCGTCCTCCTACACCCCCGTCCTCCTCTGTCCTCCTGCACCCCCGTCCTCCTCTGTCCTCCTGCACCCCCGTCCTCCTCTCCTCTGTCCTGCTGCACACCCGTCCTCCTCTGTCCTCCTGCACCCCTGTCCTCCTCTGTCCTCCTGCACCCCTGTCCTCCTGCACCCCCGTCCTCCTGCACCCCTGTCCTCCTGCACCCCCGTCCTCCTCTGTCCTCCTGCACCCCCGTCCTCCTCTCCTCTGTCCTGCTGCACCCCCGTCCTCCTCTCCTCTGTCCTCCTGCACCCCTATCCTCTGTCCTCCTCTCCTCTGTCCTGCTGCACACCCGTCCTCCTCTCCTCTGTCCCTCCAGCTGCTCGTCTTCTCCTCTGTCCTCCTGTTCCTGTCCTTCTGCCCCCCTTGTCCTCTTCTCTGTCCTCCTGTTCCTGTCACCCTGTCCTCTTCTCCTGTTCCCCTGTCCTCTTCTCTGTCCCCCTGTTCCTGTCCTTCTGCCCCCCCTGTCCTCTTCTCCTCTGTCCCTGTCCTTCTACCCCCCTGTCCTCTTCTCCTCTGCCCCCCTGTCCCCTGCAGTTTCCCTCACCTCTCCGGGTCCATGGGGGACGGCTGAGTGGAGGAGCCGCCAGCACTGCAGGCGCCTCCACCGCACCAGCACTTGACAGGAAGCAGCAGAGCTTCCAGCGGCTTCCTGTCAGCGCTGGGGGGCCGGGAGCGGGGCGCAATACATGCGGGCGCCGCGGCCGGGCGGCAATGCACCCTCCCTCCCCCACAAAGACTCCAGTTTTCATATGGAGTCGGGGGAGGGAGGTAAAGAAAGAACAAAAAACCGCTCGCGCTCCCCTGCGCTGTGAATACAGCCCTGCTGCCGGCTGCCGCCCTTACACAGGTGCCGCCTGGGGCGGACCTCCCCCTCCGCCCCCCCCACGCTACGCCACTGGCGGTGTGTTTTTGTAAAACTTTATAGGAGATTCCGGGTTTAATTTGGCCTCACATTAAGAATCTCAGTGCTTAATACCAGCTTCTATAACAAAGCTGGTATTAACCCCTTTTTGACCCAGCGTGCCACCTACTACCAGGGACGCTGGAAGAGGCTGGTAAGGCTGCCTTCACACCACGGTGAAATCCAATCCGGGGCTGTCCGGTGTAAACTTGACTGGGCCGGACCCGATTTTCACCCCATGCAGCCCTATGGGGCCAGATGGAGCCGGATGGCAGCTATCTTCCACCCCGTTTCCATCTGTCTGGGAGGATCCGGGTGTATTTGGATTTTTCTACCGGACACAAAAAGGAAACCTGTAGTATTTTTATGTCCGGGGGCAAAATCAGATGAAATTGGATCCTCCCGGATCCTCTAGTTTCTGGTGCAATCCGTCGCCCCATAACATGGAGTAAAGGTGCCGGATCCCACATAATGTTGGATCCTAGAATCGAACAACGGGAGCAGAAGTTTCGCATTGAGCGCTGCTAAACTTCAGCACCACGGAGCTGTCCCCTGCTGACAGTTCACGAACGCGGCCACCTCCCCGCGAGCCTGAATTGGCACCAGCTGGGGCTGCAAATGAGCCATCTGGCTGCACACCGGACCGGAGGGCATATGTGTCCCTCTGCTTCTGTGTCCAGATCCGGTCCGAGGCTGTCCGATTCACATCAGACACACCTGGATCGGATGTTGCCGTGGTGGGAAGACGGGCCTAAGGCCTTTTTTTTTTTCTGATGACATCCAGAAGCAGGATTCCTTAAAAATAGAAGCCACACAGTAATGTGTTGTGGCTGGAGAGATCAGGCGACGGGCACGGCTTCACACAGCAGAGATCCGGCTGAACAGAACAGGGACCAGGGCTGCAGACCCCACCTGCAATGCACACTGCGTGAGAGGCACACACATGCAGCGGGTCCCTGCTGCACTGACACAGTGTGCCGGAATCGCTTTCACAGCAGCGGTTTCGGCACCTTGTATCAGTGCTCTGGGGACCGCTGTTTTGCAGAGAGGGTGGGTGGTGATGTTAGGGGCTGGGGCGGCCAGTAGGAGCCCTGGGGGTGGTGGAATTCCATAGTGTACAGTGTTGAGGGGGCGGGCCTGTATGTCCTAGGGGTGGCTGGCCATACTGGGAATAGGGGAGGGGGCGTGATTGTGCTAAAGTAGGTGGAAACGACCAGTTGTCCATTTCCATGCACAATCACGCCCCCTAGACGTTCCCTGCCAGCCGCAAATGTGTTATATCTAGGAAACTATGCAAAATGTTATCAACATGTATATTGCAGATTGTCAACATTTTGCAGCCTAGATATACATATGAAATATAGCAAAAGCCCGGACAACCCCTTTAAGCAATCACATCCTAAGTATGCTTGACCCAAATGCAGCATTGACTCTGCATTGCAGCGTTTGAATGTAGTTACACATCTACGCAGCATATAAATTTCATGCTGCACAGTCCAAAGTGCTCACCATCAGGGGCACTCATGGAGAAGCTGCGCTGCACCCAAGAGAGATGGTAAGTGAAAGGTGGCAGCAGTCTCCCTGCAGACACCACACTTTTCCTGCAGCCCTGAAGGCGGTGTGTCCAACACGTACTGCCTGTAGACGCTAGCGACGTACCCTTCCAGCCGCAGACAGTGTGTGTTGTGATCGGTGTGATCTCACATTAAAGACACATAACAGCAGTGAGGACGCGTTACACATGAGATATATAAAACCACAAACATTTACCAGCATAATAAGGCTGCTGACATTGATGCCCACTCTGCCATACCACGCCATGTTCAGAAAGATGTGATATTCAAGAACACACACAAAAAAAAAGGGCTGACGAACCGTAGCAGCTGCCTATTGGACGCAGCTCCTCTGGATGCGAGGGAACCTGCGAGTCTCCGCATTCACTCTGTAGTCACCATGTACGGCTGGTGCAGGGTGGCTTCCCCTGCAGTCATCCAATGTCAGCCGCTTCCAACTAAAGCAGCATGACATGAACATGATGCAGAGGGGGAGGACTGTTGGCAAACCATACCACATCTGTCTTAGGGTTCGTGCACACCCGGGCCGCAGGAGCTGCGGTTGGGGGTTGGACCGGGGGCGGGTGGCCGCAGGGAACCGCAGCAGCCCTGTACTCACCTTTGCGGCGGGTGCAGGGCGGCTTCTCCCTCAACACCGAAGGGAGCCGCTTCCGACTCCGCAGCATAAATGAACATGCGAAGGAGGGGCCCGGGGTCCCCAACCCGCACCGCAGCTCCAAACACGCTGCGGGGGGGTTACGCAAAGGGGAGGGGGTTTCTGGAAGTCCCATCCATTTTGCAAATTTCTGTACTACGCAGCCCCTTTTTTGGGCGCAGCGGCAAGACGCTGCGTACACTGACGTGTGCATACACACTTAAGGTACTGTCA